>CM075874.1:33984094-34036594 GCA_038021265.1 Cyprinella venusta
TGGGAAGAGATTCATCTTCCTCAGCATTTCTCCAGACTCAGGCCGCGCTCGTCAGTTTAATGTCGGAGTGAAGCACATTTATTGGTGCAGATCTCCACTGTCTGTTAGTGTGAGTGAGAACGCATTGATCTGCCTGTCGGTGTCTTGATAAAGCCGGTTTGCTTCATGACTGTGGCGTGTGTGTGTGTGTGTGTGTGTGTGTGTGTTTGTCCTCGGCCATGAGCGTCTGCTTTACATCACGGCGTCTGAAACACACTGAACCTTCACGAGCCAATCATCTCACACCAGCATCATCTGCAAGTTGATCATCTTAACAAACGAGCCATTTTCCTGTCCACTAATACTCACAGAGAGAGAGAAAAATATATATATCCATTTAAATTAATATATATATATATATATATATATATATTAGGGCTGTCAAAACGATTAATCGCATCCAAAATAAAAGTTTGTGTTTGCATAATATATGTGGGTGCACTGTGTATAATTATTTTGTATATATATAAAAACACACATGTATATTTAAGAAAAAAAAATATTATTATATATAAAATATTTATATTTATATATAATATAAATTATATATAAATCCATATACAGTATATACATGAAAATTATTTCTTAAATATATACAAGCATGTGTGTGTGTTTATATATCTAAAATAATTATACACAGTGGTCCCAAATATATTATGTAAACACAAACTTTTATTTTGGATGCGATTAATCGCGATTAATCATTTTGACAGCCCTAATATATATATATACACACTGTATATTTATAATACATCCATCCATCCATCTATCTATCAATCAATTTATCTATTAATTTTACACAAAAATATACAAAAAAAGACATGAGATCATGTGACAAGCCCAATGTTGGTTTACCAATTTTACTTGTGGATTTAATCTAGAGCGAGGGATGCAGGGGGAGTGGCTTATCATATATATATATATATATATATATACTGTATATATATATAAATATATATATATATATCTCACTTTGCTCACAGCTGATTGAAACCTAACCTGAGCCCGAAAAACCGTCTTTAGTGTCACATGATCCTTCAGAAATCACTCTAATATGCTGATTTGATGCTTAAGAAATATTATTAGTATTCATAATAAATTATTATATTTTTGTGGAAAATGATACATTTTTCTTTGATGAATCGAACTTTCAAAAGAACAGGATTCACTTGAAATATACACTTTTTTAACAATATAAACGTCTTTACTGTCATGCACTGAATAAAAGTATTACTTATTTTTTATTTTTATGATGGCATTTTTTTTAGGTGAACTTTTCCTTTGAGGATAAAAAGTTAACACAATCTTGCAAGTGAACTCGCTGCGGCCGGTCACATTACTCAAAGGTCACGGGGAAAAGTTCATTCCTACCGTTTCTCCGACCTCAGCAGAATCTGCAAGTCAACTCCATTCAATTCTGTTGTGTGGCTTTATCTGACCTCCATCTCGTAGCCTGCGTCTCTCTGGGTTCTGGAGAATAAAATAAGACATCACAAAAACACAACATAAAAAATGATGTTTATTTTCCCCTCCAAAGCCAGCCTTTAACGTTTCAATTACCTTTTTCTTTTCTCGTCTTTTCTCACTGAGGGTTGAAATGTGTTGATAAGCAGGCTTATCCGTGAACAGCATTTCGATATAAACTGAAAAACAAGATATGCAACATCTGAAAGTTTCGCTTCGAGGGACGTCAAATAAAATAATGATATTAGAAACAGTTTAGGTCGACTAGTGATGCTTTAAACATGCAATTCATACAAATGTCTTGAATATACCACTTCTGTGATGTGTTCATTTGTGATTTTGAACTTTTTTGTGAGAATATTGTTCAAAACTAAACTAATTTGTCCACCCAAAAACGTGACAGGAATGCAAAACAAATATATTAAGATAAATCTGAAGATCTGACTCAACAAATTACTCTAGAAAAGTAATGAACTACTAACTAATTGCATCTTCACCAGTATAATTAGATTACAGTAGTTATTACTCTCTCTAAAAAGTATTGCATTACTTATTACTTTCAAGTAACACGTTTTTAGGATGAAAATGAAACAATTATTTCAAATAAATAATATAAAAAAATGCATTCTTGAATTTTAAGTATTTAAAGGGAGAAATATAAATTTTAATGTAACGTAGAATTGCACGATAAAGTATTTAATGCAACGGCATCAGGAGTAACTGTAAATTACTGTATATATTCCTTACTTTAATTTTCTCAAGGCCAAAGTAATTAAATTACAGTAATGCATTACATCCAACAATGAACATGACAATATTTTATCGTTACAGTTTATGAAAACATACATAAGCATGTTATCCTAAAGCTTTTGCTAATAAAAAGGTGAATTATAATACAATATTACAAAAATATTAACAATAAAGTCCTCTGACATTAACTAAACTACAATTAATAATTATTTGCTGCTTGTTGAAAATGGCCTTATATTTAATTTATTTATTTATTTATAAACATTTATTATAGGGCTGTCAAAACGATTAATTGCGATTAATCGCATCCAAAATAAAAGTTTGTGTTTACATAATAAATGTGGGGGCACTGTGTATAATTATTGTATTTATATAAATACACACACATGCATGTATATATTTAAGAAATATTTTCATGTATATTCTGTATATATATATATATATATATATATACAATATATATACCTATACAATTATATACAATATATAATTTATATTATATATAAATATAAATATTTTCTATATAAATAATATTTTTTCTTAAATATACATGTTTAAGAACGTGTATTTTTGTGTGTTTTTTATATATATACAAAATAATTATACACAGTGCCCCCACATATATTATGTAAACAAAAACTTTTATTTTGGATGCGATTAATCGCGATTAATCATTTTGACAGCCCTAATTTATTATAAATGCATTAATGTACACTGAAATTAATTAGATAATAATTAGAAGAGATTAATGTACACTGTAAAAATGAATATGCTTTATCTAATCAATAAAATTGTGGCAACAGATTACAAGCAATATTATTTATTAAATTGAACAAATAAACATTGAGTAATAGTTAATCAAATTAACATTCTAATTAATTCTAATTTGTACAATTTAATTAATAATATTGCATGTAATATGTTGCCACAATTTTATTGATTAGATAAAGCATTTTTTTTTCAGTGTATGATTGCCATCATGAATATATGATTACATTGGCTTTTTTGAATTGGTTTCCCTTTTAATCCGTATTTGTTATTGAACTCTTGTATTCTTGGATCCGAGCTGAAGTGAACATTTGTGCCACTAGATTTGGCTCGACTATCATCCTAGCAACCCATTTTCTTTCGGAGCTTTGGAT
Source organism: Cyprinella venusta (assembly GCA_038021265.1). Lineage (NCBI taxonomy): Eukaryota > Metazoa > Chordata > Actinopteri > Cypriniformes > Leuciscidae > Cyprinella > Cyprinella venusta. Next base: position 33,987,490 of record CM075874.1, read on the forward strand.
ATTTTTCTCAAAAACCCAAATTTCTCATATTTCTACTCCCAATTTTTGGACTTGTGTTTCCATGGAATCCGCCTGGAATCACAGATCTGTTTCCATGGCGATCCACCACCTGTTGTTCCGTTCCTTTCACACGTCTGCCATGAGATGATGATTGGCATTTGGGAATATAAAGTACACAGGTTTATTTCTCTTTTGTTAGGAAGTGTCAGATGTCTCGTTTTCAAGTTTGGTGCCAGTAGATTAAAACACGTCGGCCCTTATTTTAGTCCTCAGGTTACACCAGAAACAAATAATATATTTCAAAAGCATCCCTTTGAGGATTCGACGGCTCGATAGCAGGTCAATACTGTCCTATTCAGTCTCATCGATGAGAAGAAAGCCCTAAAGAGAGGTATGAGAAGCTCTCAAACAACTCAATGCTTTTTAGAGACTTCATTGTACAAGGGAAATGCCAGCTGAATCATCTCCTTTACACGATCTTTAGAATGACAATTCATAGAAACGAAAAAGAGGAACTTCTGGTCAGCTATTTTCGGACATGCACCCTGTCAAATACTGAAGCAATCTTGACATTGCATTTAAAGTGCATCGCATTCAGCCCTGCTAGCAATTACAGGCAGTTTGTAGTGTACACATGCACATTATGGCATGTTTAAAGTACAAATCCCAGAGGAATGTTAACATTTCCAAGGCTGTTAATGACAGATCACGATCAGCGGGTCTTTGCTTCTTACTCAACCACACAAACACAAAGGCAAGGTTTACAGAAAAGCATGCAGAAGACAATTAGAGCAGGAAAATCCAAAGCAAAGATGTTCTAAAAGCCTCACTGGACAAAACAGAGAGGTAGCAAATAGTAAAATCACTTATAATGGGGATTATGATGCCAAAACACGTATTACTGTATTATAATTAGTGCTGTCCGATCGATTAATTGTGATTAATCGCATCTAACAAGTATGTTTCAATAATATGTGTACATAAATACATATATTTAGTATCTATATAAATAAATATATATATATATATATATATATATATATATATATATATATTAGGGCTGTCAAAACGATTAATCGCGATCAATCGCATCCAAAATAAAAGTTTGTTTACATAATATATGTGGGTGCACTGTGTATAATTATTTTGTATATATGTAAAAACACACATGCATGTATATTTAAGAAAAAAATATTATTTATATATAAAATATTTATATTTATATATAATATAAATTATATATAAATCTATATACAGAATATACATGAAAATATTTCTTAAATATATACAAGCATGTGTGTGTGTATTTATATATATATATATAATAATTATACACAGTGCACCCACATATATTATGTAAACACAAACTTTTATTTTGGATCCGATTAATCGCGATTAATCGTTTTGACAGCCCTAATATATATATATATACAAAAATTTTTATGTCAGATGCGATTAATTGATTTGAAAGCACTATGCATTTTACAATGTCACAATGGTCTTTATGATGTCATAATGCTCTCTATGATGTCATAATGCCCTAATGTTACAACATATACACTGCTATTCAAAGGTTTGGGGTCGGAAAGATTTTTTTAGAAGGGAAAAATGTCTGCATTTATTCAGCAAGGATGCATTAAACTGATCAAAAGTGACAGTTAAGACATTTAAAATGTTACAAAAGATTCTATTAAAAAAAACTGTTGTTCTTTTGAACTTTGAATTCATCAAAGAATCCTGAAAGATAAATGTATCACATAATGTTTTTACAGAAATATTCCACAACATTGATAATAGTCATAAATGTTTCTTGATCATCATATTTAGAGTGATTTCTGAAGGATCATGTGACACTGAAGACTGGAGTAATGATGCTGAAAATCACAGGAATAAATTACACTTTAATAGATACTCACATAGAAAACAGATATTTTAAATTGAAAATTTTTACTGTATTTTTCTTTTTTGAAATAAATGCCCTTTTTGAAATACATAAATGAAAAAACTTGTCAGAAAACTTTAAAAAAAATGTTCCAGACCCCATATTTTTGAACAGTTGTGTATAGGACACACATAAATGCATCACGATGTCAAACGACAGTGATGTGTGTTCAGTCACTAAATGACATTTCTAAAACTGCCCGAGTCGCCACACATGATTTATCATTTCTTCTCAGAGCTTGACAGTCCAGTTACTGCTTAAATAATCCAGGATTAGAGACGGCGTGATCTAACACAGCGTCGGGAAACAGCAGTGTGTGAAATCGTGCATTAGCAGCCCAGCGCTCCTGTATCATGTCAAAAGTGCCACAATCAGACTGCATCAAATTGATTTCTTCACTTGTGCCGTGATGACTGTTGCATGGGCTGAATAGCACTTGATTGTTAGATTGAGTGTGACGGCTGCAGCGGCCCATTAAAGCCTTCTGACAAAGGCAACGGAGAATATTCTGGGCTTTTCCAGACGCTCATCAATGGATTCAGAAATAACGCTGATGAACAAGCCGCCTCTACTTAACAGAGCTTGTTTCCCGAGAGCTGTCACTTAGCAACCGGCGATGTCCTGTCAAGCAAATGACTGAATCCCACTAAAAGGCTATTAATAAAACCTTTTTACCTGGAAAACAAATCACCTTTAATGCATCCCATCAGACACAGGCCGCGGCGTCTGGGAGATTCAGTCGGTGGAAAAATCGCACAAGCGACTCGATCGAAAATACACGGATCTCAGCGGCGGCGTGTCCGACCCGTTCCGCATTACTGCTTTCGTTCTGGGAGAGGAGAAGAACGGAGAGAGAATCAGGACACAATATACAAAATAAATCAATCAATCAATCAATCAATCAATCAATCAATCAATCAATCAATCAATCAATCTATCTATCTATCTATCTATCTATCTATCTATCTATCTATCTATCTATCTATCTATCTATCTATCTATCTATCTATCTATCTATCTATCTATCTATCTATCTATCTATCCATCCATCCATCCATCCATCCATCCATCCATCCATCCATCCATCCATCCATCCATCCATCCATCCACCCACCCACCCACCCACCCACCCACCCACCCACCCACCCATCCATCCATCCATCCATCTATCTATCTATCTATCTATCTATCTATCTATCTATCTATCTATCTATCTATCTACCACCCATAAATCCATGCATCTAACCACCCATCTATCCATCTAACCACCCATCCATCTATCTATCTATCTATCTATCTATCTATCTATCTATCTATCTATCTATCTATCTATCTATCTATCTATCTATCTATCTATCTATCTATCTATCTATCTATCTATCTATCTATCTATCTACCACCCATAAATCCATGCATCTAACCACCCATCTATCCATCTAACCACCCATCCATCTATCTATCTATCTATCTATCTATCTATCTATCTATCTATCTATCTATCTATCTATCTATCTATCTATCTATCTATCTATCTATCTATCTATCTATCTATCTATCTATCTATCTATCTATCTATCAATCTATCTATCTATCTATCTATCTATCTATCTATCTATCTATCTATCTATCCATCCATCCATCCATCCATCCATCCATCCATCCATCCATGTTTCTATCTATCCATGTTTCTATCCATCCATTCATCTTTCTATCCAAATTTATTTCTATCTATCCACCCATCCATCTATCTATCTACCACCCATAAATCCATGCATCTAACCACCCATCTATCCATCTAACCACCCATCCATCTATCTATCTATCTATCTATCTATCTATCTATCTATCTATCTATCTATCTATCTATCTATCTATCTATCTATCTATCTATCTATCTATCTATCTATCTATCTATCTATCTATCTATCTATCCATCCATCCATGTTTCTATCTATCCATGTTTCTATCCATCCATTCATCTTTCTATCCATATTTATTTCTATCTATCCACCCATCCATCTATCTATCTATCTACTAGCCACAAATCCATCCATCTAACCACCCATCCATCTAACCACCCATCCATCTAACCATCTATCTGTCTATCTATCTATCTATCTATCTATCTATCTATCTATCTATCTATCTATCTATCTATCTATCTATCTATCTATCTATCTATCTATCTATCTATCCATCCATCCATCATCCATCCATCCATCTATCTGTCTATCAATCCATCCATCATCCATCCATCCATCCATCATCCATCCATCATCCATCCATCATCCATCCATCATCCATCCATCTTCAAAACTTTGTTAACCCAACATCCAAAATGTATCTTTGCTTTTCTAGTTTTAGTCATCCATCATACGCAGAATAAAGGGGCGGAGCCCAGTTGCGTTAGTTAGTAGTCTGTTAAACTGGCAGTTATTGTAAATTAGGGGTGGGACATTTCCCAAACACACTCGACCAATCACAACACACACTGCAGCCGACCAATCAGAGCACAGTGTTCTTTTCAGGAGGAGGGGCTTCATAGAGACAGGAAGTAAACAGAGCGTTACTGACAGACTGGGAAGAGAGGAGCCGCAATAATGGAGGATATGAGGAGAATAACCAGCTCTAGACCCCCAAAATAAAACATCAAAACTATGAAAAATGCAATATCAGGCCCTCTTTAAATAGTTTAAAACTGTTGTTGAAGGAAAAAAGCAGGTCAATGGATCAATGGAGAGGGTCTAGATATGAGAGGAGTGAAGGGGAGGGATGATGGGAGGAGAGAGATTTGGGAACGGCTCCACAGCCACAGCTTGATTCTCTCACAAAGGGTCATTAGTGAAGTAATTAACGCGTGCCGGGGCGCCCTGGGGCTCGTGTGCCGACTGTGAGCAATGACTACTAATGACATAAAGCAGTCTTCCACGGAGCAAAGCCTCAAGAAATACTTCCACACACGACATCGCAAAATAATCCTGTTTCATTAGAGACACAGACAAACATATTTCACAGATGCCTCGCGTTTTATACGGCGTTTATCTCGCCGGATCTTTCCAGATGATTAAAACTAAGGTATTGTGTTATTAATAGTCATGAGATAAAATGGCGCGGAACTGCCTAACGTTCTGTAAAACATTAGCAGTTCCTTCCCACAGATCTTTATTGCAAATTCAGGAGTGAACCGTGTTTTCCCAGCGGCAGAACGCTAACCAAGCCGGTTCATTCGTTCCATTCCCGTTTCTTTCATGTTCACGGCACAGAGACCGCAAGTGCAACTCCAATCGCTTTAAATGGGGAAACATCAAATTCTCCAAAGCTGTTCACCAATCTTGCATCAAGATTGGCTTGTTGATTTAGAAGGCGGGGCTTATTCCGCCATATTGTGCGTTATATTTTCTCTAAATCATTAAAGGAGTAGTTCACTTTTTAAAAAAACTTGTGCTTATAATTTACTCACCCCCATGTCATCCAAGATGCCAATGTCTTTCTTTCTTCAGTCGAAAAGAAATTAAGCTTTTTGATTTTTCTCCTTATAATGGACTTCAATGGGGTCCAAACGGTTCCAGGTCCAAATGACACTTTCAGGAATCTCAACCAGCCGAATAATATAAGGATAGACAAGAATCTGTTTTAATTCTTTCAAGTAAATACTATAAAATTGCATGAATTATCCTTAAACTGACCAAGGTGGAGAAGGTTACATTATAAAAACATACTTTTTAAAGGGTACATATCGTGCTTTTAAATCATTCATTTTTACTTATAAATCATACATTTGTGGTCTATATAAAGCATAACTGCAATGCTTGGGTCTGAATTCCTCATTATTATAGCTCAACAGGCCCCTTTTCTACCCCTTTTCTGATGTGCTTCTGTGAGCAACCTGATTTGAAGCGTCTCCTTTAAATAAAAAGGAGTTGCGTCTTTCCCCGCCCGCTCTCCAGGTCGCTGAGTTCACGTTCGGTTCAACTCCCCGCGTTCAGCCATTATTGTAGTTTGATAAGAGATATACGATTACTATAGTTTCAAAGAACATTTTTATTCACACGTCAACAAAATGTCAACAACGGAAGACTTGTCCATCAAGCGTTACATATTCGAGCCAGAGCGAGCGATTTGAAAAAGACGACGACAAACCTGCAGAACAACGTCTTCATATGGATGCAGTGGTATGTAAAGTTAACTATGTTGTGTTATTAGTGAAAGTCGACTATTTCTCTTGTTAAAACAAGCACTCTGACAAGATAAATGACTGCGGTCTGATCTTACCACTAAAAATCTGTATTGATAATAATATGATAACTTGCGTTTAGAACGCGTCAGAAAACACAGCAGCTAAATGATAGAAGGAATTTACCCCTCATTCAGACGAAGTCGATCGGCAAACCATTCTTTATACTGGCGGAGGTTGTTGAAGTGGGGATCCTTGAAGTGCTTCAGGTCACTACATCCAACAACCGAACATTTTGACTAGCCCTCCCGTAACTTCTGCATCATTGAGCTTGGACTACAAAATCGGAGCGAGAAATAATAATGGCGGATTGCTCTAAGTGTTGGACCGGTAGTCAATGTCCTTATTTGGCATTTCCGCTGCAAATACTGTGACGTAATTGTTCAAAAAACGTAATAGACAACAGGAAAATCCGAACAGGTTGAAAAATATGACCAAAACAGAATATAAAGATATAAACGAAGCACCTGAAGAGAATAATTTCATCTTTTCTGTACTTATAAACACTCCAAATATACAACAAAATGCATTTAAGGGCTAAAAAAGTGGATTTTGCATGATATGTCCCCTTTAACAATAGACAATTCATTTTGATGTTAAACCCACTATTGTTTTATGTCTGATCTCATTCATTTACACTTTTTCATACATATTTTACAATAATTCATACGAATTTGTACGATTTAGACACCTCATAAAATGCATACGTGAGATGGGATTGATCTATACACAGTATTTACCTCAATTACATCAGAAGTAACTGTAATTAAATTACAGATAAATGAAGAGTAATCCCTTACTTTACATTTTCAAGGGAAAAGGAATTAAATTACAGTAACTAATTACTTAGTTATTAGTTACACCCAACACTGAATACAACATACAGGGTATGATTTACCGCTGAATTCAGCATATTGACACAAAATGAAAACTGCAAATCCAGCTTTCTCTGCCTGGATTCAGTTGTTTCTGTGAATTGCAGATTCGTTTGCTTCTCTGTTCTGCAGCTATCAGCAGTCTATAAATATATTTGACGACAAATCCGAGGTATATTTTTACGCAGTCAATCTCAAAGCCTGTTTTAGATGTGTTTTTCGCAGCATTCACGCTGAAACCTGAATGTTCAGTGTGTGTGGGACCGGTGACGTCACACGCATGGCCCTCTATATGAGTTGTGTATCTATGTATATCTAAAGTGTGTGTCTGTCGGACTCTGATGCTCATAAGGCGTGGAAGAACCAGAAAAGAGCAATCCTGACAAAAACCCTTGCTTGAAAACACAAGCTCGTATGTGTTCCCGAGTAATCATTCACTCTTGGATGGGTCGTGTATTAGAGTTAATGTAAAAATAATTACATTTCTTATTAATAGTCTCTGCGGCATCGGCCACAGTCTGCCGCCGTAATTGAGTTTTTGTGTCTAATGTCTTTGGGCAAGGGTTACCATTATTACTCTTACCATTATTAATCACAGGATATAAACTTTTACAGTGGCACACAGCGTCAGATGGGGAGTTTCGCAAGCAAACTAATATTATTAAAACCACTAAATGTCACATTTCCCCTGCAACTTTGCACATAATTGATATAATAATTCTTCCAGATAAAAAATGTTGACGTTAATGAACATTACCCAAAGGCTGAGACAAAATCACAGACTTACCAGACAGGAGGAACATGTTATTGCTCAAAAATGCAGTCCTCAGATGTTTTTCATCAACTTTATCTCTCCTTCAGACCTAAAAATTAGACAATTAAATAGACAAATATTACAAAATTTAATCTGGTTCTTCAAAACACATTTAAAACAGGAAAGAGCTTTGAGATTGACTGGACAACTTGATTTTACAATAAATCTGAGGTATATTTGTACAAAACAGAGAAGCAAATGGATCTGGAATGAATTAACTCACATTAAACTTGGTATTTATCATTAAGGTTGGCTGCATTAAAGGGATAGTTCACTTTGAAATTAATTTTTGGTATGTTTTATTACCTCAAGGGCACCCGAGATGTAGGTGTCTGGTTTCAATTTTGATATTTTTAGGTCAAACCGTTCTTGTCTGTCAGTCATATAATGGAGGTCTATGGTCACCACCTCAAAGAGCATGCACAGAGAAGTCCAAATTAAACGTGATTTAATGACTCGTAAATGTAAGAACACATTGATGGCCTAAGACACGAAACGAGCGGTTTGTGTGAGAAATCGAACAGTATTTATATCGTTTTTACCTCTTGCAATCACAGCCACGTCCAAGTGATTGAGGGCGCGGGCGCTTACAAGAGGTAAAACTGATATAAACACTGTTGGTTTTCTCACACAAACTGCTTGTTTCATGTCTTAGGCCATCAATGTGTACTTACATTTACGAGTCATTAAATCATGTTTAATATTGACTTCTCTGTGCATGCTCTTTGAGGTGGTGACCATAGACCTCCATTATATGACTGACAGACAAGAACGGTTTGACCTAAAAATATCAAAATTGAAACTACTGCAGATTAATCCATTTATAAATTAAATAGATAAATTAATACATTTTTAGATAACTGTGATTTGAATATGGCATTTCTAAAATCCATAACTTAACATAAGATCTCTACATTATAAAGTGCATTTTCTGTAAAGTTAAAAGCGCTATACAAATGAAAGTAAATTGAATATGTGAGCTATCAGAGACTTGTGCATTTGCTCTCCATTTCTTCTCATTAGTGTCTATGATTAACTATTGAGATGTTATAGTGATGATGAATTGTCTTTCCTATGGGATGAGCGACAGTATCACATTATTTAAAGGGATACTCCACTTTTTTTGGGAAATAGGCTTATTTTACAACTCCCTCAGAGTTAAACAGTTGAGTTTTACCGTTTTTGAATCAATTCAGCCGATTTTCTGATATTTAGAAGAATATCAGTAACCAGACAGTTTCTGGTCTCATTGACTTCTATAGTAGGAAAAAATATACTATGGAAGTCAATGAGACCAGAAACTGTGTGGTTACTGATATTCTTCTAAATATCAGAAAATCGGCTGAATTGATTCAAAAACGGTAAAACTCAACTGTTTAACTCTGAGGGAGTTGTAAAATAAGCCTATTTCCCAAAAAAAGTGAGAGTAAGAGTATCCCTTTAAGATTTCTGCATTGGCTGCCACAGACTTCGTCATTTAGGGAGTGATTAAGGCCAACTTAAGCAACATCCCGATGTGTGTTTTCCCATGGGCATGTGATCAAATTTGTTGCTTATTTTTTTTTTTGTGCACAAGACACAGAAAGCTCACATACCGGAGACGGCGAAGAGAGCGGATAACATTGAATGTGAGAGGGCAAACCCAGCATGCATCTGCCTCAGGGGAGAGTCACTGTTTACACACACAAAGCAAAAAAATCAAATCAAACATACCGGGATTAATTATACTTAAACAGATCCGACCGTGCATGTACGGTTTAGAGGGCTTTTGTATCTGTGGACTATTTTCTCATCATTGGTTTTATCTCACAGCTTGTGGAGAATATGATTGAGCAATCCAGGGTTATTTTTAGCTGGCCAATGATTTGCCTGAAGCGCCCTATGTGTGTGTGTGTGTGTGCGATTGAACAATAGAACTTTGGAATTACGCCTGAGAAAAGAAGAACGTCACATGGACACAATCACTTTTTTGTCTCCTCTTTGTATTTTTTACCAACACTCTCAGAAAAAAGGTACAAAAGCCGTCACTGGGGCTGTACCTTTTCAAAAGGGAAAACTTTTGTCCATTTTAGGTGCTAATATTTACATTTTAGGTGCTAATATGGACATTAAGGCACTAATGTGTACATTTTAGGTGCTAATATGCACATTAAAGTGCTAATATGTACATTTTAGGTGCTAATAGGCATATTTTAGGTACTAATATGTACATTTTAGGTGCTAATATGGGCATTAATGTGCTAATATGTACATTTTAGGTGCTAATATGGACATTAAGGCGCTAATGTGTACATTTTAGGTGCTAATATGGACATTAAGGTACTAATATGCACATTAAGGTGCTAATATGCACATTTTAGGTACTAATATGTACATTTTAGGTGCTAATAAGCATATTTTAGGTACTAATATGTACATTTTAGGTGCTAACATGGGCATTAATGTGCTAATATGTACATTTTAGGTGCTATATATGGAAATTTAGGTGCTTAATATGTACATTTTAGGTGCTCAAATGGACATTTAGGTGCTAATATGTACATTTTAGGTGCTAATATGTACATTAGGTGATGATATGTACATTTTAGGTGCTAATATGGACATTTAGGTGCTTAATATGTACATTTTAGGTGCTTAATATGTACATTTTAGGTGCTAATATGGACATTACGGTCCATGTCATCCAAAATGTCCATGTCTTTCTTTCTTCAGTCGAAAAGAAATTAAGGTTTTTGATGAAAACATTCCAGGATTTTCTCCATATAATGGACTTCAATGGGGTCCAAACGATTCAAGGTCCAAATGAGAGTTTCAGTGCAGTGATCTTATAAACTTAAACGTTGTTATTTATTTATTAAACGAGCGATCATTTTGCTTGATAAGACCCTTATTCATCGTCTGGAATCGTTTAAATCCCTTTGAACCGTTTGCAGTTTGCACTGAAACTCTCTTTTGGACCTTGAATTGTTTGGACCCCATTGAAGTCCATTATATGGAGAAAATCCTGGAATGTTTTCATCAAAAACCTTAATTTCTTTTCGACTGAAGAAAGAAAGACGTGGACATCTTGGATGACATGGGGGCGAGTAAATTATCAGCAAAAGTTTTTTTTAAAAGTGAACTACTCCTTCAAAGCATATTAAAAAGACACAGAAAGCTGGATTGTTTCACCACGGGGGGATTTTAAAATATAAAATACAAAAAAAAATCCATGGCTGGTAAACTTTCCTAATTCTCCTGGCATCAGCAGATGGTGCAAAAAGCTACTTTCAGTCTGTATCCACAGCTAAAACAACAGATAAATATTGCTCAATTTGCAAGGGACCCTGATAAATCTGCAAGCATGACCGGATCTGAGATTGCTCTCTGGGAATATATTGTTTGTTTGGTAGCGAGGCATTTTTAGCTGAGAAACCGCTTCTCAAAACTGCTGTCGAGTCACACATATCTCGCTATAAATAGATTTTAACTTTAAAAAAGCAGAACGAGTGTCTGGAGCTTGACAGCATGACTTTAAATGACTTCCTGTTCATCTTTAGGTTGAGTTCAGTGTCAGATTCTTACAGTAAATTGCACACACACGTGACGTACGCTGTATGGGAGGCATCATTGACCGTTTGACTGGGTTTATTTTGCACCAAACTCAGAACAGTTTGGGTTGGTTTAGATGACGGCGAGAGTGTCTGTCTCTTTGGGACAGTTGCGTCTCATTCACCAAACCAGTTTAACCAGTTCCAAGTCCATGGCTGTGTTTGGATAACAACTTATTAACTTTAAACAGAATGCATTTAGCATGCATCATCACAATACATGCATCCAGTTGCATCTCAATTGCAAATTCTATATTGTTTTCCAGTATAAATACAATTAACACTTTACTTTTATGCATAATGCATTATAAAGGTATTCATAATGTACATTGTATCTATTCCTAACAAAAAAAATAATGTTTTAATTAGGGCTGTCAAACGATTAATCGCGATTAATCACATTCAAAATAAAAGTTTGTGTTTACGTAATATATGTGGCCATAGCGTGTATAATAATTTTGTATATATAAATACACACACATGCATGTATATATTTAAGAAAAATCTGAAAGTATATACTTTATATATATTTATACATAATTAATATCATGTATAAATATAAATATTTGATATATTAAGAATACATTTTCTTAAATATATACATGCATATGTGTGTATTTATATATAAATATATATATAAAATAATTATACACACTACACATATTTATTATGTAAACACAAACTTTTATTTTGAATGCGATTAATCGTTTGACGGCCCTAGTTTTAATGTATTATACTTTCTAAAGGTGTTCAATGAATAGATAATATTATCATGCACAATTATTCATGAGAACAAGGCATAATTAATGCATTCAAATACTTTATACTATATATAAATGCTTCAAATACACTGTAAAAATGAATATGCTTTATCTAATCAATAAAATTGTGATAAAATTGCAATATTATTTATTAAGTTGAACAAATTAGAATTGAGTAATAGTTAATCAAATTAACATTCTAATTAATTCTAATTTGTACAATTTTATTAATAATATTGCTTGTAATATGTTGCCACAATTTTATTGATTAGATAAAGCATATTATTTTTTTTCAGTGTATAGTGTTTTCCAAAATACTGGAACATTCATGCACATAATTATGACATATATATAAAGTTTTCGGTGTTTAAATGACTTAAAACAACAATAAATTAGTTTTCTTATCCCATTGCCATAGCACAATCTAACTTATTTTTTTTTTAGAAAACAAGACTTTAATATTTGACATTATTTTGCTTTTAAGGGAAGTGTATCTTGATTTAAGATCGTTTAGATATTTGTACTGGAAAATGACAAAAATACTGAATATGAAAGGTCAGAAATAGAGGTTTAAGTGGAAATTGCATTGCATTGTATTGCTATTTATATAATCTGTGTATTTCATGCATGCTTAAAAAAAATGCACAAACCGTTTGTTTAGTCAAACATGTAAACAAGGCTCATTATAGAATCAATTCACAAACGTGTGCTATTAAACCATATGTACCTCTAAATTGCACACATTGTCCTGTGTGTGTGTGTGCGTGTGTTTTCCCCCCAGTCTTGCGCTCTCATTAGCATATGACCGTCTGGATTGCGTTGCGAGACTGATCTGATGTGTTGTTGCACAGCTGGGCGATTCAGACACTTTCTGTCTGTTATGTTGCATGTCTCCTCTCTCTTTTCCCATTATGCCCAGACAAGACTTTCGATTAAAATGGGGGAAAATGTTCCTCCCACTTCCAAATGTGTGGTCACTCAGTCACACCGATCTCATTACAGCCAGAGCGGGGCGTGACTGGGCTGTCAGAAAAGCTCTCGTGTAAAAGACTCTCATCGCACGTCCAGATAAACAATCACATTTAATTGGATATTTCACCAGGCCCATTAAATCATAGACAAGGTCAGTCAGGCACAGTTGCTAACGCGAGCCGTGCTTCAGTACATCGCAAACAAACTAGCTAATCCTCCCGGAGAAAAGTGCATTGGGAAACAACAAACTCTCTGACTGTCCAGTGACTAAAGATCCATATAGGGGTTATTTTAAATATTCAGGATTTAGTGGCAATGATTTTAATGTTGATTTATAAAGTGATTCACATCTTTAAATCATGTAAGAGCTCGGGTTCAATCTGACATGGTCTATACTTTCATGTCTATTGTACGATAAAAATATAATAAATATTTTTTTTTAAATCACAGAAGCCTTTGCTTGCCATTTTTATATATCACATTTTTTATTTTACTTTTTAATTTTCTTTAAAAAAATAAATAAAATAATTAAAAAAATAAATAAAAATAAATAAATAAAAATAATATAAAATAAATAAACAAGAACATATAAATATAAATATATGATTGAAATAAAATAAAAAAAAATAAAAAAATATATATATAAATATATACTGTATATACACACATTTTTTTTCTTTAAATTTTATTTAAAAATGTATAAAATAATATTAATAAAATAAAAATTAAACAAGAACATAAAAAATAAAAAAAATGTTTTTATATTGTTTTATATATATATATATATATATTTTGCGCAAATATACACACATATAATAAAAAAATTACTTATAGAATAATGTTATTGTTTTATATGTATATATATATATATATATATATATATATATATATATATATATTAGGGCTGCCAAAACGATTGGGTGCACTGTGTATAATTATTTTAGATATATAAATACAATTTATATTATATATAATTTATATTTATATTTAATTAAATATATTTAATTATAATTTATATTTACATTTATATTTATATTATTATATATAATTTATAATATATATAAATATAAATATTTTATATATAAATTTTTTTTCTTAAATATACATGCATGTGTGTTTTTATATGTATTTTTGTATATGTATTTTGACAGCCCTAATATATATATATATATACATTATATATATATATATAAAATACAATTTTTTCTTTAAATTTTATTAAAAAAATAAATAAAATAATATGAATAAAATAAAAAATAAACAAGAACATAAAAAAATAAAAGAAATGATTTTTTAAATTGTTTTATTTATTTATTTAAATGTTTTTCGAAATTATACACATATATAATTTAAAAAAAAATACTAATAGAAGCCTCTGCTTGACATTTCTCTTATAGTTAAATGTTTTGAAAAAATTATGAAATAATTTATACTCATGCAGACGTATATCTGAGTGAAACGGTCTGTGTCATGAAACTGAAACTGTTTTGTCTTTATGGAATTAATTGGATCGTAAGAAGTTGGGTTCTGAATGCCAGTTTGCAGACAGTTGTGTGCACGGATAAATCACTTATAATAAACACTGTAATAATCTGTAAAACACAAAACAAAAATAAGAAGAATTGTAAATTTAGATTTAAAATATTCCTTCCTGTGCTTCGCAACGTCTGTTTAGCCAAAACTATGTTACATAAAAAGATGATTTCTTATCAGAACGCTGTGTGTGAGTGTGTGTGTGTGATGTGCTGTTCTCACCCGTGTGTGTCCTCCGGCAGTTGGGATCTGAACACCAGTTTGCAGACAGTTGTGTGCACGGATAAATAATTTATAATAAAATCTGTGATAATCTGTAGAAAGAGAGAGAGAGAATTGTCAATTTTGATATTGTGGTGACTTTAAATATTCCTTCTTGTACTTGACATCACTAACCCTAAAATTTGCATAAACCCCGCCCCCAGGAGCACAATTTAAAGATGATCATGACAGAATATGCTAATCAATGACTAGAAGATAACTACGCATAAATTCATCAACTAATCATTCAGAAATGTCCTGTTGCTTCTACAAGTTTTCAGTGCATGTGTGTGTGTGTGTGAGTTCAAAGAACAGGAGCTCTTGAAGCTCCGCCCCCTGTCCTGGGAGCATCAGCTCATTTGCATTTAAAGGGACACACACACAAAAAAGACAATTTTAACATGCTTTATAAAAATATCTGTGGGGTATTTTTGAGCTAAAACTTCACACACACACACACACACTGGTGACATCAGAGATGTTCCATCTCGTGAAAAGGGCATTATACCACCCCTTTAAAAAGAAGCATTTCTCGTGTGTGATGTGCTGTTCTCACGTGTGTGTGTGTCCTCCAGCAGATGGGACGTCGACGCTGTGTGTGTCCTCGGTGAGAGAGCTGCCGTCTCAGCTCCAGGATCTCTACCAGCAGGGCTTCGTTCTGAGCGCTGTGCACCCGTTCGTTCACCCGTGTGGACCCGAGCCCGCCAGCGTCCAGCGCCAGCTCTACCGGGCCGTCCTCATCAGAGTCTCCGACAGGTGGGGTCACGACACACACGACGGGAACATGAACTCCACAGGTGCTGCTGACATTAATAACAGGGGTCAATTCTGTCAGGACCACTATCGTCAAATACCATTGATAATTAGCATATACAGTAGTTTGGATTGGCGGTATGGTTCATCACACATTAAAGGGGTCATGAACTGGCTTTTTAATTTTTTTATATTGTTGTCTGAGGTCAACTTATGACTAGGGCTGTCAAAACGATTAATCGCGATTAATCGCATCTAAAATAAAAGTTTCTGTTTACATAATTTATGCGGGTGCACTGTGTATAATTATTTTATATATATATATATAAACACACATGCATGTATATTTAAGAAAAAAAAATATTTATATATAAAATATTTATATTTATATATATATAAATCTATATACAGAATATACATGAAAATATTTCTTAAATATATACAAGCATGTGTGTGTGTTTATGTATATATTAGGGCTGTCAAACGATTAATCGCATTCAAAATAAAAGTTTGTGTTTACGTAATATACGTGTGTGTAGTGTGTATAACTATTTTGTATATATAAATACACACACATGCATGTATATATTTAAGAAAAATGTGTTTTTAATATATCAAATATTTATATTTATACATAATATTAATTATGCATAAATATATATAAAGTATATACTTTCAGATTTTTCTTAAATATATACATGCATGTGTGTGTATTCATATATACAAAATAATAATACAGCCGCGATACAATGATCCATTCATTCAAATGAAACAGGACGACGAATCAATTCTTGAGATTTAACAATCGATATCGGATCGTAAAATTGAGAATCGATTAACACTGAGAAAATGTTTGTCTTATTATTGTAATGTGTTTGATTTGTCCTTTGTTTTGTTTTGTATTGTATATAGGACCACCCTTTGAAAACGAGATGGTCCATCTCAAGATGTTTATCCTATTCAATAAACTTATGTATATACTGTATATTTAACCCAACATTTGGGTTTGTCCACATCTGACCCAAAATAGTGTTGAAACAACCCAGCATTTTTAGTGTACTCGCCTAATACGAACCGGCAGACTAAAAAGTCCAATTTCAGTTCAGACGATCACAGAGACGTATGACTTTTACAGTGAATGATCACACCACCACAATGTCATGTAAAAACACAATGTGCATGTCATAGACACAGTGGTCAGTATAAACCACACACTGGGCTAGACGTCACAGTTTCTCTCCGCAAGAGACCAGCGCTTTACAGTCTGTCACACAGAGCTGGTGAATGTTAAAGAGCGGCTCGATAATCCTCCGGCAAAACAGTGGCAGCGACTCAAAGTCACATCCACTCCCTGCCGGCGGCTCTGCTGGATCACACACACACAGTCCAGACCGGCCTGGCTGTGCTGGCGGAGTAAAGGGCACACACACACACACACACACCACAGGCAGCTGCCACAATCACTTGTGTGTTTAGCGATCTAAGTGCATGGTCTAAAGCTCACGGCATTAGTGCACTTTGTGCGTCCGAATCCACTTTTCTAGTTTAACGATGGGATAAATGGTCGGCGTTCCTGGTGCACGGTTTAAAAGTGTCGTCTGTATTCTCTTAATGAGTAACGGGTGTGTTTTGGGCGGAACGTGCAATAAACCAATCAGAGTCTCTTCTCCCATTCCCTTTAAAGACGACACTTGGCAGATTTTTCTCGAAGTGAGATAAAGTAAAAAAGTGAAACGGGAAAAAAGTTATAGAAGTTTGAGTTTATAGAAATGTACAATGTAAATAAAATTAATTATTTATGTTTTATATAAAATACATATTTTCAAAACCTGGGCTACTCTAAAGCTGCAGAAAAATCAAAGCCAAAAATCTGAATAAGTTGTGTTCCAAATTTTAGGTTGATATCTCAAAAAATGAGCTTTAAGTGAGATTTTGTTTGGGCGCAGTACCGAACGCTTCCACTAGGACACGAGCCCATATAAGGGCGCCTCCAATTCCATGTGTTTTGAGTGATCTGAACCATTAATTTCACAAATTTCACACTATTTATGAAGTAAAAATCCTATTCAGAAGTAGTATGGGAAGTTTGGCAGATTTTGATATGAATTCAACTTCTAGGAATCACATACAAAGAACACGCATGCGCGTTATAGCTTATTGCCAAAACACAAACGGTGAATTTATTTATTTATTTATTTTTTCGTAATATTTACAACATTTTCAGACCTTTTTTGTCTAAAATAATTGAATGGATGATATCTTTTGAACTCTTGACATGAAAAAACTGAGGTCTCTATCTTTTTTTCATGATTTTTCATGCTCGTCGCGATTTCAAAATAAAGGTCTGAACACGCTTTATGAGTATGAAAATATTCTTGTTGCAAAAATTGAGAAATTACGGCTCTTGTGTAAATTATTTTGAAAATCAGTCACCAAATATGGAAACTGGAGATTGTAAGCTTTCAAATGGTATATAGTTTGTTAATATTTAGGGCTGTCAAACGATTAATCGCGATTAATCGCATCCAAAATAAAAGTTTGTGTTTACATAATATATGTGGGTGGTTTCTGTATAATTATTTTAGATATATAAATACACACACATGCTTGTATATATTTAAGAAATATTTTCATGTATATACTGTATAAAGATTTATACATAGTTTACATTATATATAAAGATAAATATTTTATATATAAATAATATTTTTTTCTTAAATTTACATGCATGTGTGTGTATTTATATATGTACAAAATAATTATAATAACGATAATAATTTTTTACGTTGTAATCCTTTTATTTTTAATATCACCGACACAGTGTCCAGACCAGCTGCGGTGGCAGTGTAAAGGGCACACACACACACACACACACACACACACACACACACACTCACCACAGGCAGCTGCCACAATCCCACATGTGAAGTTTGAGTCTCTAGGCATGTGTCTGACCCTGTTGACCTCTAAGGGGAGATTCCCTGGGTGATGTTTTTTGTCTTTTTTTATATTAAACCGATGAAAAGCATCAAGTAAATTTAGTTTGACGTTCAGTGTTGTGGACATGATCCCGAACCCCCGGCCTCTAGTGTTTTAGGAGCCCATTTTTCAGTTTAAATGCACATAAAGGCTCCAGATTAGCATGGAAGAAGAAGTGGTCATCTGATGCTGGACAGTGACGACACACTCATCACACCATGAATCCTGAAACACATTCCTGGAAAATTATGCTTTAATATAAACACTAAGAAGGAAAAGGTCCTCTGTATATTAGTGTTGATCTTTTGTCTGTGTGAGGGACATGATGAACATTACACACCTCAGCGCATGTCAGGATGAACTCTCGGCACGACCTCTCCTCATGCTCCGGCGTCACGCACTGAAAAGCAAGAATGTGCATGCAAAAACTCATTATTAAAGTCATATACACACTCCGTCGCTCATCTTAAAGGAACAGCTGATGCAACAATTACAGTTCAGCTCCTTGCAGACACTCATAGTGATCGTGAACATCAAATAAAATCACTCAAGATTTGCTATATATCATTTAAATATATATTTATTTCAGTCGTAAAAATGTATTTCGTGACTGTAGCCGATTAAATAAAATAATTATAAAAAAAAGTTTAAAAATACATTAAGAAACATTGACAATAAATAATAAAAAATATTTGTAGTTTCAATCATGCTGACCATTCATTTGATAAAAAAATACAGTAATATTTGATTACAATTTAAAGTAGCTATTCTCTATGTGATTATACAGTAAAGTGTCATTTATTCCTGTGATTTTCAGCATCATTATTCCAGTCTTCAGTGTCACATGATCTAATGATTTGATGCTTTAAAATAAAATAAAAAAAACTAATTTATTTAAAATAGAATCTTTTGTAACATTATAAATGTCTTTCCTGTCACTTTTTATCAATTAAATGTCTTTAAATAAAAATAAAAAAAACTTTCTGATCCCAAACTTTTAAATGAGAGTCAGTGTTTATTTAAATATTTATTTAAATATTTATTTAAATATTTATTTAAATATTTAAATATTTATTTAGAATAAATACAAATACATACGTGTTAGTTCATTAATTATTGTCAGTGTTTTTAAACTAAACGTAACCTGGAACGACACATTTACTCGAGCATGAATGAGATTTAAGGATGGAGGTGAACATTTGTAGTAAATAATGACTTAAATCCAGGGTCTTTTTCTCACACAAAACTATCAAATGAATTCATAAGACTTTTAGAAGACTTGTAGTCATATAGACCACTTTTATAGTTTTTGTTTTGTTTTTGGGAGGTATGGAAAATAGCAGTGTGAATATATTTTCCTGACGTTTTTCTATTACAATGCATTACATGGAAGAATAGAAAGTTTGGAACAAGTCACTTTTATTTTTTATTTTTTTTATTTGTCATTTTAGGGAGATATAGAAAATATCAGTGTGAATATTCTTCTAAAGTCCTATTGCAATCCATGGAAGAAAGAAAGTTTGTAACAACGTAAAGTGAGTAAATATTGATAATTTTTCATTTAAAGGAGTAGTTCACTTTAAAAAAAAAGCTTTTGCTGATAATTTACTCACCCCCATGTCATCCAAGATGTCCATGTCTTTCTTTCTTTAGTCGAAAAGAAATTAAGGTTTTTGATGAAAACATTCATATAATGGACTTCAATGGGGTCCAAACGGTTCAAGGTCCAAATGAGAGTTTCAGTGCAGCTTAAAAGGGCTTTAAACGACACCAGACGATGAATAAGGGTCTTATCTAGAGTCATGACTCGAAAAAAGATTCGTTCATTTTGACGAACGAGTTCGAACAGGAGAGTCACGAACGCGCATCACAGAACAGAGCAAGGCGATCATTTGAGCTTATAAAACTTAAACTTTGTTATTTATTTTTGAAATGATCGCTCGTTTCGCTTGATAAGACCCTTATTCATCGTCTGGTGTCGTTTAAAGCCCTTTGAATCTGCACTGAAACTCTCATTTGGACCTTGAACCGTTTGGACCCCATTGAAGTCCATTATATGAATGTTTTCATCAAAATCCTTAATTTCTTTTCGACTGAAGAAAGAAAGACGTGGACATCTTGGATGACATGGGGGTGAGTAAATTATCAGCAAAAGTTTTTTTAAAAGTGAACTACTCCTTTAACAAGCCGTGTTTCATGCATAGACTTCTGTTTGTCTTCAAGAGGCCGAGAGCAAAACAAAACGAAGGAAGATCAGACTTGGATTGCGTCACGTGTGTGTGTAGATGTGCGCGTGTTGGGAGGAATCACAGTATCGTGACGGCTGCCAACCTTTGATGCTTTATCTTTGGCGTCTGTCACTGTGGAGACAGTTCCTCGCATCAGCCTCGGCCCTGAGGGATAAACCTGCGGAGAAAAGAAAGAGAGAGGCGAGATATCAAACAGGGCACAGCTCTACTCCTCCCCTGCCAATCCCAGAAATCAGCGGAGAGAGAGGAAAAGTGCAGATGAAAGAAAACCTTCATGTAGCCATCTCTCACTCGCTCCAGAAACAGACCCAAAAACGTCCAGAGGAGGAGACAAAGGGAATGAGGAGGAGGAGGAGGAGAGGGAACAAACTGAGGGATGATGAAGGGGAATCTTCTTCTAATGGTCCCAAGCTGGTCATCGCCTGGTTTAGGTTTTGGTTAAGCTAGTTATATCCTTCCAGAGAGCTCTTTCAAAGATTCCTTCGAAAGAAGTAAACAGACACAGACTATAGATATACAGATATATGCAGATTAGAACTTCAACAGTGATATTTTGATATTTTTTAATCCATATTCAGAACCTGCATTAGTATTTCAACCACTAAAATCAGCAGGACATTAACATGAAACACACTTAAAATGTACTAATACACTGATATTAAATCAAAAACTTTTGCTGATAATTTACTCCCCCCCACGTCATCCAAGATGTCCACGTCTTTCTTTCTTCAGTCGAAAAGAAATTAAGGTTTTTGATGAAAACATTCATATAATGGACTTCAATGGGGTCCAAACGGGTTCAAGGTCCAAATGAGAGTTTCAGTGCAGCTTCAAAGGGCTTTAAACGACACCAGACGATGAATAAGGGTCTTATCAAGGATCCTTTGAGTCATGACTCGAAAAAAGATTCGTTCATTTTGATGAACGAGTTCAAACAGGAGAGTCACGAACGCTCATCACAGAACAGAGTAAGGCGAGCATTTGTGCTTATAAAACTTTAACTTTTGTATTTTTTTTTTTAAATAAGCGCTCGTTTTGCTAGATAAGACCCTTATTCATCGTCTGGTGTCGTTTAAAGCCCTTTGAAGCTGCACTGAAACTCTCATTTGGACCTTGAACCGTTTGGTCCCCATTGAAGTCCATTATCAAAACATCAAATTAACATGAAATATACACTTAATGTACACTGAAGTTAAATGATTCAATTCAGTATACACCTTATTGGTGATGTATCCGACATACAAGCGAGCAGAGGAGCCCAGAATATGAATGCATATATATTAAGCATTTTGTGTATAATGGTATTCAATAGGAATATACTTAAGGAGAAACTTTAGGTGCTTCCAGTACATCGTATGTTTTATTAATAAGCTGAATACTGAATTTGGTCCTCTGTCTTAATGCGCACTCTAATCTTAATGTTTTTTCCAATATAAAGAACCTTGTGTGCATTAAAAAGCTTGAATGGATGTTACCTTTACCTTTATGATGTCTGGCTCTATTTACGTGCACCCTCGATTCATCTTTGTGAAAGCTGTATTTTAATTAGGTCCGTCAAATGATTAATCGCGATTAATGGCATCCAAAATAAAAGTTTGTGTTTACATAATATATGTGTGTGCACTGTGTATAATTATTATATATATATAAACACACACATGCTTGTATATATTTAAGAAATATTTTCATGTATACACTGTATATAGATTTATATATAATTTATGTTATATATAAATATAAATATTTTATATATAAATTATATTTTTTAAATATACAAATATATATAATATATTCTTAAATATACATGCATGTGTGTGTATTTATATATATATATATATATATATATACACAAAATAGTTATACACAGTGCACCCACATATATTATGTAAACACAAACTTTTATTTTGGATGCGATTAATTGCGATTAATCGTTTGACAGCCCTAATTTAGTCTCTGGATCCGGAGCTTGAACTCACTAGCAGCTCCTCTGGATGCAAACATCAAAAGCGGTGAGCGCGCGAGTCTAAAAAAGCGATTTGCTGAATGTTGCGGACTATGTTTATAACTCCAAATGTCAACTGTCAAGCCACCCATGTTCAATTTTACTTACACTCCGGCGACGAGGGCGGGTGATTTATGCATCATTTTTTGATAATTGCAGAGCACCTCGCGGGGGTACCGGTACGGACCCGAAACCATTAAGGCCGTTACGCTTGAATAACATTATTCACGGCTCGGTAAATAAGCTGACATCAAGAAAGATGTGATACATTATTAATGCAATGATTAAAGATTGGGATACATGGGTTTGATGGAGGGTTGTTGTCATGGCAATATCACTTGCAGACCTGACAGTGCTGAATCTGACAGTGATATCGTGAGTCCTGAGGGCAAAAACACACACACCAAGGCATTCGCTAACAGTGCAACCCAGCTGTGTGTAAGATGCATGTCTGAGACAGACCTTTGAGCGAACTGAATCTGAAGGAAGTGTAGATCAGTGATGCTTTAAGCTTTTTATTCCCAGAAGCAGCACTCCTGTGAGCAGAGCTTTTCTGTCGGAGTTAACCCGCCGCAAACTCTGCCAGGGACAAACGCCTGGAGGAGGAGAGAGATGCAATGCCTTTTACATGAATAGTTCATCCACAGTCGAGAAGTCTTTATTTGCTCAGCCTCACGCTGGTGTGTGTTGCTCTCGGGAACACAAGAGGAGAATCTCGTTATACGGTTCTTCTGCATGCAACAGTTCACGGGGATCGTGTCTGAAAAGCTCAAAAAAGAAGCATTAGTAATCAATATAACTTGAGCACTACAGGTGAAACTCATATTATCATGCAACTTAAACAACGTATTCAACTTGAAGCTGAAACTTATACTCATTACATGCAAAGTGAGATATTTCAAGCCTTTATTTGTTATAATTTTGATGATTATGGATCACAGATATGAAAACCCCAAATTCAAAATTAGAATATTGTGAAAAGGTTTTCATATCTGTAAACTATTATAACAAATAAAGGCTTGAAATATCTCACTTTGCATGTAATGAGTCTATATAATATATTAGTTTGGCATTTAAGTTGGATTACTGAAATAAATTTTTATTTAAAAAATATTTTTTAACAAATGTTTTGCTAACTTGCAATAAAATATATATATATATTTATTTTATTTAAAATAAAATAAATAATTTTATTTTTATTTATTTTTTTTATTTATTTTATATATATATATATATATATATATATATGTATATATTTTTTTTTTTATTATTATATTATTTTTTTTTTTTTAAATTTTTAATAAAAAACTTTTGCATGATATTTTAATTTTACGAGTTTCACCTGTATACATTCTTATATGCAATGAGATTAAAATGGAGACCAACTGGAAAAGCTCATAGGCTGAATTCCAAACCGCATACTCAATGAGTAGGTACTTAATTTCAATAAGTACTTACTCATCGAGCGCTAAAAGAGTAGGTACTTTATAGCCAAATCTCGTTGAGTATGAATGCGAACCGGTCATCTGCCATGTTGACGTTATCATGTGACCTACGACGCGTTATCTCAAGCGCAAGACCATAAAATATATGAACGATACGTTTAATTCATCTATCGATAAATATCTTGATATTGATTAAACTTGCTCATTTTGTTGTGGTATTGTTGAAGAAACAGCTGCCCATTTATTTTGTGAATACATTTGGGTTGATTTAAGTTGTTATATTATAAACCCTAGGCTACTAATGTGACCAACAGTGTTATTCTTATAACGATATTTTTTTAAGAAACCCCAAAATCGTCATCTCTTGATTATGTTGTTAATTTCTTTATTTTATACCCAAAAAGTTTCTCCTTTAAGTTTTCCTTTTTCTTAATGAATTTACCTCGTTTCATCACTCAGACATATAACAACTTTTTATGTATTATGAAGAACTATAATGAAGATATTTAGCCTTTTTTATTGTTCTTTTTCCTGTGTATAAATATAATTTTATGTCATATTGTGAAGTACACAAACCAATGATCTTTATATTTTCTGTTTTGTCATTATGATTGTTACATAAACTATAGTATCTTTCCATGATCTTGCATGTAATAAGTTTAAATTATATGAGCGACAGGTGCACGAACACTTCATAACATCAGTAACTTGACAGCACATCCTAGAACAGTTTTCTGCGTTTGTAATGTTTGCACAAAGGAGCCAGGCAGCTGCTCGAAGATCTCTTTTGGAGAAAACTGTTAAACATCGCTGATCTCCGCGATGTTGATATTAACGTATCCTCGCTCGCGTGGCATCCTGGGATAGATGAGTATCATGAGTACCGATGGAAAAGCACTCAAAAATCTGGGCGGAAGCAGTAAGCCATCCGGGAACTTCTCCCCTACTCTTTTTATGAAAACTGATGTTTCGAACGTACTGCTTCCTTCACGTACTGTTTTCGCCTACTATATAGTAGGAAAGTAGGCATATTGGAACGCACTTAAGTCCGAATCTCGCGACAATTATTACGTCACCCAGGTAATTCTCGCCTACTCTTTTGGATTCATTCATACTTTTTTGCTCGCCTACTCTTTTTCCCATACTAAATAGTATGGAAGTATGCGGTTTGGAATTCAGCCATCCTCTCAGCATCATTGCCGTCACATGATCCTTCAGAAATCACTCTAATATGATGATTTGATGCTCAAGAAACATTTATGAGTCTTATTAATGTTGAAAACTGCTTTTTAAAAAAAATCCTTTTAAGGAAACATTTTTTCAGGATTCTTTGATGAATAGAAAGCATTTATCTGTAATCTTTTGTAACATAATAAATGCCTTTACTGTAACTTTCAATCAATTAAATGCATCCTTACTGAAAAAAAATTATTAATTTCTTAAAAACCAAAAAATAATAATTGACCCCAAACTACAGGAGTCAAGTGTGCAGTATGAAGTGTACTCTATCTTTTTATGTCACATAAAAATGTCACATAATGTGTGTGTGCACTATCACGGGAAGAACAGATGTATGACTACAGAATGCTCAGATGGTGGGAAATTATTATTTTTTTTACATTATGAAATTAATAAACATATCAGGGGTCATGATTATTTGCAAAAAAGCATGTTTTTTTCTTTTCTCGTATTGTTAATCACACTAAATTAACTTGTTAAATAGACAAGCCCTTTATTCTGCTGTTCATACGCTGCTCTGGTTGGTTTGTCTTCATGTTAAACCCAGACTGAAGGATACGGACAGACTCAGGAACGAGACGAGGCGAATGTGTTCAGGCAGCAGATGGCTGTGTGTTGGCGGGAAGTGTGAATCCGTGTGTGTGTGTGTGTGTGTGTGTGTGTGTGACAGAGGTGAGTCAGGGCCCTGCTGTGCTGTGACTTTGTGGTTGGATGGAACTCTGGGTTAGTGTGTTTCATCTCTGTCCCAAATATCACACACACACACACACACACACACACACGCCACCTCACGAGGATCTCTGAGGGTTTCCTTTGGAGAGAAACAAAAACAGTTTTTGAGTTACAGTCATTCATAATTATAAAGACAGCCCCGCCCCCAAACTCACGCCATTGGATGAGTCAAAACACCAGCAAATCATCATATTAGAGTGGGTCATGTGACACTGAGGACTGGAGTAATGATGCTGAAAATCACAGGAATAAATTACACTATATAATCACATAGAAAACATCTGTTTTACAATGGAAAAATATTTCACAATATTACTGTTTTTATGTATGTATGTGTATTCATTCTAAAATATTTAAATAAACACTGACTCTCATTTAAAAGTTTAAAATCAGACATTTATTTTTTATTTATTTAAAGACATTAAACTGATAAAAAGTGACAGGAAAGACATTTATAATGTTACAAAAGATTCTATTTTAAACAAATGCGTTTTTTTTTTTTTTTTAATTTTAAGTAATGATGCCGGGTTTTTTATTTATTTTTTTTTCATTTTAAGTAATGATGCTGAAAATCACAGGAATAAATTACACTTTACTAGATAATCACATAGAAAACATCTGTTTTACAATGGAAAAATATTTCACAATATTACTGTTTTTACGTATGTATGTGTATTCATTCTAAAATATTTAAATAAACACTGACTCTCATTTAAAAGTTTAAAATCAGACATTTATTTTTTTTATTTAAAGACATTAAACTGATAAAAAGTGACAGGAAAGACATTTATAATGTTACAAAAGATTCTATTTTAAATAAATGCGGGTTTTTTTAAATTTTAAGTAATGATGCCGTTTTTTTTTTTGTTTTTTTTTTCATTTTAAGTAATGATGCTGAAAATCACAGGAATAAATTACACTTTACTATATAATCACATAGAAAACATCTGTTTTACAATGGAAAAATATTTCACAATATTACTGTTTTTAGTCCCGCCCCCAAACTCACCCGAGCCTTTCGGCATATTTTTATGCAAATCTTGATCCATTAATAAAGACTTTCTTTTTATCTCTCTCTCTCTCTTCTATCTATTAAAAAATACATAATATTTTACACTGACTAAACTGGAAAGGGTCACATCACTTGCATATTGTTGTCCTATTGTTTGATCGCTTCTTCTCATTTGTAAGTCGCTTTGAATAAATCTGGTAAATGATTAAATATAATGTAATATTAGAGTGATTTCTGAAGGATCATGTGACACTGAAGACTGGAGTAATGATGCTGAAAATCACAGGAATAAATTACACTTTACTATATATCCACATTGGAAACAGCCGATTTAAACGGTAATAATAATTTCGCACTTTTGCCGACTTTATGAATTTTTGATGGAGCCTTTGTGAGCATATTTCTTAATGTGCCTCATGCCCACTGAGTTATACAGTCGTGCATATTAAACCGTCACAGAAAGTATTTTAACACTGAATAAGTGACACACTTCACCTTTAACAATGCAGAAGGGAGTCAGCTCAGAGAGAGAGAGAGCAGCGCTCGTTTAGTGAAAATGTGTCGTCTTAGAGCTCATTTCTGTGCAAAATGTTTCCAATAATAAACCTCACGAACAGATGTTCACCATCTCACTAACACTTTCTTTTCCTGTCGACATAATCAGTTCGCTAAAATGATCTTTTTTAGGTTTGGTCTGAGATGTATCGCTACTCTGCACCTGTTTAAGACTTGTGTGGTTCACATTAAAACCGGTGCTCTCTCTCTCTCTCTCTCTCCAGCTGGGAGAAGAATCCTGCAGACTTTGAGCCTTACCATCTTAAACTGGAGGAATGCATGTCTGCGGACCAGATTCCCACTACGGAACACATCCAAGGATACGTGAAGAAAGTAAGAAGCTCCTGTCTTGTAGGAACACATAACTGGGTCATGAATATTCAAATCTGCTCATGCATATTAAAACACTGACCACCATTTGTGCTAAAACTTACTAGTTATCAGTTCAGACCTGCTGTTTTTGACCTATAAAGTGGATATTAAATTAATATTTTTAATTATTAATAAGGTGAGCTTGCTGCAATGCATTATGGGATTTCTACATTGCTCATTTTTGAGTCATCACCCTAAACTTGTTTAGATTATGGCTTTGATTTTCTCATAGTTTTAGAGTAAAACATGTTTTGAAAAATATATCCCTAAAACTGTATTGTGGACAAATGTGGGCAAAATAATTTTGATTTATTTAAAAAAAAAAAATGCTTCCCTTGATCTGAGCGGTACAAGAGTTGGCTACTTTTCCTAAGTTTGCCTCCTGAATAAACAAAAATTTTTTGACTCAATTCTATAATGTTAAATGGGTGAAAAAAAAACCTCCTAAATCTTGTATTTGGGTCAAAAATGGGCACCCATAGAAATGAATGGGAAAAATTGTAATTTAGAGCATTTTAAAATAAGCCAAATTATGACGTTAAAGTCACTTCATCTTTAGGTTTTAGCTCTATGAACTTATTGGAATGATATTTTAATGTAGTTAAAAAATGTAAAAAAAAATTAACATAAAAATAAGCATAATTTGCATAGAAAATATGGTACTTTTGAAGTAAATAAATTCAAAAATACCCCCAAAATAAAAAAAACACCATAAATGGATAGACAAAACTTTATCGAAGACATCGATATAACATTTATAATAAATAAAAATTCGGATTATTCCTGAGTCCTCTGTGCCCACATTTGTCCACAATTACACGATTAAGGGCTATAAAGTCAATACGGTTTGAGGGCTACATTTCATATCAAATAAAAGATAAAACAGTATTTTTATGCATAATCATAAACTTTCTTTATTTTTTTACTTCAGTAATAATCTGTCAAGTGTCATCTTTAAAAAGTCTATATTCATTTTCAGGTCTATGCTCAAAAATTGAATAAATGGATTTTAACAACTGCATGAATATTATTTTAGTACCATAAAATACAAAATATGAACTAAAAAACATTATCGGACTAATAAATATATTACGACTCTATACTGTAACCAGATGGTGCTAATCTTCTTCTTCAAAATATTTTTTTTATGAAGGCCTGGACTCTATATTAAACTAAAATACTGCATTAATAATTTAAAAAAATAATATATATATATATATATATATATATATTTTTTTTCCCCATGGCAAAAATAGACCATAATTATTGCATAAATATTAATAAATTCAATCAAATTGTCTCAAAATACTAAATTACAAAGAATAAATATTATACAACAAAAATAAATTGCATTGGTTTTACTGGGATGGAGGAAATTTAATTTTTAGGTGTACCGGGAAGATAACAAGTGTGACTCCGAAACGAAGAGCACCTGAGGGTTAAATAAATAAACTCCTTAGTAAATCAATATTTTTTGAGTCAAATTATTGATTTATTTGGTAGTAAAAAGCGGGATACCGAATACAATCCCTTCAGGCTGATTCGAGACCCCTCCGCAACTGCTTCACTCTACATTATACATAATATTTCACTGTATTTATTGTATTTTTGATCAGATAAATGCAGCCTAGATGAGTATGAGAGACTTCTTTCGGAAAAATCTGAAAGAAGGAACAAAAGTGTCCTCTTGGATTCACTATAGATCCCGTGGCGGTCCACATTGACCCGTGATGAATCGCAACGATCATCACCAATGCGATCCTTCCACCCGTCACATCAACCGCGGAAATTATTCACCGACGGAGGAGACCGGGCCGAGAAAAACGACTTCTTATCTATGCAATTTCATTTGCATCATTGTTGCAAATATAATGACAGGACTCCCGGCGTCAGTGTTCAATATGCATTAAACAATGCCTCTGGAAAAGGACGGGTCTGTTCTCGGTTTAATTTCAGAGAAAATAACCTGTGTGATTGTGGTGTGGGCGAAGGCTTCGGATGGAGATAGTGGAGGCAGGCCTCGGGCTGGCCTTTATTAAAGCAGCATAATGGAAAATGGCATCATTAGCATTCCTTGACAGTTAACGATTCAATTTGGTTTGATGAGAATTCAAAGACTGGCTTCGAAACGTGACTGACAATAAAGTGGAAGATGCTCGTCTGATGTGGGTCAATGGCGGACCGCTGCCATTGTAATCAGCGTGTGCTAATCTCACATAGATGATGGTGTGGAAGAAAGGAAGCCGCTTTTTGCGATATATTGTTTTGAATGGCGTTTTATTGTTAGGGTAATGTGGCATATCAATCGGGTTAATGTTTTTTGCATGATGAGGAAACTGAATGAATGAAACTACTTTCTCCAAATGAAATTTCTTATAAAGAAAGCCCTCGGCGGTGTGAAAAGTTTAGCAAATGTTTCAAGATGTCAACTATTTTGGGAAGATCTGCTAAATTGGACCAAGATCAAATCAGCACTACATAAAGTAAAATCCAAAATTATGAAGGCTTATTAAAGCATTTAATCTCATATTTTTCGGATATAACGTTAGTCTGGAATAATTAGATTTTTTAAAATGTTTTGAAAGAAGTCTCTTCTGCTCACCAAGGCTACATTTATGTGCTCAAAAACTCAGTAAAACTGTGAAATATTATTAAAATTTAAAACAGCTGTTTATAGGGCTGTCAAACGATTAATCGCATCCAAAATAAAAGTTTGTGTTTACATAATATATTTGGGTGTACTTTGTATAATTATTTTGTATATATATATATAAATACACACATGCATGTATATTTAAGAAAAAATATTATTATTTAAATAAGTTATTTAAAAAATATTATTATTTAAATATATATACAGTAAATACACACATGCATGTATATTTAAGAAAAAAAAATATTATTATTTAAATAAATTATTAAAAAATATTATTATTTAAATATACAGGAAATACACACATGCATGTATATTTAAGAAAAAAATATATTATTATTTAAATAAATTATTTAAAAAATATTATTATTTAAATATATATACAGGAAATACACACATGCATGTATATTTAAGAAAAAAATATTAATATTTATAATATATAAAATATTTATATATAATATAAATGATATATAAATCTACTTACAGTATATACATGAAAATATTTCTTAAATATATACATGCATGTGTGTGTATTTATATATATAAAATAATTATACACAGTGCCCCCACATATATTATGTAAACACAAACTTTTATTTTGGATGCGATTAATCGTGATTAATCGTTTGACAGCCCTACAGTAAAGTGTAATTTATTCCTGTGATCAACGCTGTATTTTCAGCATCATTACTCCAGTCCTCAGTGTCACATGACCCTTCAGAAATCACTCTAATATGATGATCTGATGCTCAATTATTATTGGTACTCAATTATTAACTAATGTGATGCTTTTTTGACATCAACCTTTGAATAATACAGTATCACGGTTTCCACAAAAATATGAATCAGCAGTGTTTTCAACACTGATAATAATCCTAATGTTTCATGAGCGGCAAATCATCATGTGACACTGGAGTAATGGATGCTGAACTTGTTCAAATAGTAAAGTTCTTTAATATTTGACTATATTACTGTTTTCATTCAAATAAAATGAAGTTTAAAACCCACAATAGTGATAATATTCCTTAATAATTCAGAGCTGAAATTCTGTCTTGTGTAGGAAGGCTTTTCATATGATAATGAGTTGTGCTTGGCTTTCCTTATTGTCGGCTACGGTAAACAATCTCATTGTTTGAGCAGGATAAATCCGCAGCCAGATAGCATGGAAATTCATGTCTGTCTAATCTGGCATTGATTTTCAGCAAACAAAAAATATACAGTCAAACCAAAAATTATTCAGAAACAACTAGTGTGTGTAGGACACTAAGTGAGGCAGGGTTCCTACAGGTTTCTTCAAGTTAAATTCAAGTCTTTTTAAGACCATTTATATAAAAAATTCATACCTATTTCACGTCCCTACCAACAAAGAAAATAAAAATCCTTCAACTTGTGTTCATTTATTTTTCAAATGTGGAATGGGTAAAAGATGATAAGTCAAGCAGGTAAAATAAAAACATTTCAGTAGGCCACAAGAAAGTTTGCCGAACAACGTTAAGTTGTGTTTTAACTAGGGCAGTGCAAAAATCAATTGCGATTAATCGCATCCAAAATAAAAGTCTGTGTTTACATAATATATTTGTGTGTGCTGTATATAATTATTTTGTATATATATAAAAACACACACATGCATGTATATATTTAAGAAAATGTGTTATTCATATATAAAATATTTATATTTATATAATATAGATTATGTATTTATATATATATATATATACAGAATTTAAGTCCTGAATAAATTTAGGTTTGACTGTATGGTCTGTGACTGTGACGTAGGGCTGTCAAACGATTAATCACATCCAAAATAAAACTTTGTGTTTACATAATATATATATATATATAAATACACACACATGCATGTATATTTAAGAAAAAAATTATTTATATATAAAATATTTATATTTATATTAGGGCTGTCAAACGATTAATCACATCCAAAATAAAACTTTGTGTTTACATAATATATATATATATATAAATACACACACATGCATGTATATTTAAGAAAAAAATTATTTATATATAAAATATTTATATTTATATTAGGGCTGTCAAACGATTAATCGCGATTAATCGCATCCAAAATAAAAGTTTGTGTTTACATAATATATGTGGGTGCACTCTGTATAATTATTTTATATATATAAATACACACACATGCTTGTATATATGTAAGAAATATTTTCATGTATATACTGTATATAGATTTATATAAAATTTATATTATATATAAATATAAATATTTTATATATAAATAATATTTTTTTCTTAAATTTAAATGCATGTGTGTGTATTTATACATGTACAAAATAATTATATTATTATATTATGTAAACACAAACTTTTATTTTGGATGCGATTAATCGTTTGACAGCCCTAATTTATATATAATATAAATGATATATAAATCTATTTACAGTGTATACATGAAAATATTTCTTACAAGCATGTGTGTGTATTTATATATATAAAATAATTATACACAGTGCACATATATTATGTAAACACAAACTTTTATTTTGGATGCGATTAATCGCGATTAATCGTTTGACAGCCCCACTGTGACGCTTCTGAAAACAAACTGTGTTGCATTATTTTCCTGTTATCTCTGCTTTGAAACACTCTGGATTGTAAAAAGCGCTGTATAAATAAAGCTGACCTGAGTTGACTTGTGTTTCTCTCTCTCCTCAGCAGATCCAGGACGCTGCGGATCAGGGCATCATGTTCGCGGGCTTCATCCAGGAGCCGGCGGGTCTCCGCCCACACGTGTCCCGACACGGAGAACCAGAGGAACCCTCTCTCTCCCTGCACTCCAGCCCCAGCTCGCTGCACGGATCCGGGCTCACGCCGAGCCCCAGTCCCCTGGAGGAGCCCGAGCCCGAAGACCAGAACCAGGGGGAGAACGAGGGAGGAGAGCCTTCAGAAGAAGCAGAAGATGATCTCTCTGTTGAGACGTCAGCCGTGTTGAAATCAGGACCTGAGGAAACACAGCAACACAACAACAACGACACGGCCAAAGTCAAATACACAACCGAGAGAGCCGGCCGGGTCACCCCGAGTAAGAGCGGTGGGTCCATCATCTTTATCCAAATCTCACTGCGCGTTTTAGTTTCGGCTATGTCTGATAAGCATATTTTTGATAATATTTTATATATTGCTATATAAATAAACGATACGCTACTCTTCAAATTTGTGGTAAGATGCTCAGAAATTCAGTAAAAATACAGCAAAAATGGTTCAATTTAAAACATTAGTTTTCTATGGGAATATCCCTAAAACTGTATTCTGGACAAATGTGGGCAAAATATTTCTGATTTATTTTATTTAATTTTTTTTTTTTCTAAGTTTGCCTCCTGAACACACATTTTTTTTAACTCAATTCTACAATGTTAATTGGGTGAAAAAAAAAACTCCTTAATCTTGTATTTGGGTCAAAAATGGGCACCCATAGAAATGAATGGGAAAACTGTAATTTAGAGCTTTCTAAAATAAGCCAAAATAAGACAGCAAAGTCACTTCATCTTTAGGTTTTAGCTCTAAGAACTTATTGGAATGATATTTTAATGTAGTTAAAAAATTAAGAAAAAAATAAAACAAAAATAAGCATAATTTACATAGAAAATATGGTACTTTTTGAAGTAAATAATTTCAAAAATACCCCCAAAATAAAAAAAAAAACACCATAAATGGATAGACAAAACTTTATCGAAGACAGTGATATAACATTTATAATAAATAAAAATTAGGATCACACCTGAGTCCTCTGTGCCCACATTAGTCCACAATTACAGGATTAAGGGCTATAAACTCAATACGGTTTGAGGGCTACATAATAAAGTGTAATTTATTCCTGTGATTTTCAGAAGTCTTCAATGTCACATGATCCTTCAGAAATCACTCTAATATGATGATTTGATGCTCAAGAAACATTTATGATTATTATCAAAGATCAGATTTTTTTTTCAACCACACTTCTGAACAGACATTGTAAAAATTGCCTTTAGAAATCAATATTTTATTTCTATAATATCACTAAACACTCATTACGTGTTCTTTACGTGTATTCTGGAATTTTGTTGGTATCAATTCCCATTTTATTTATCAATTATTGGTCCATTTACATACGAGTGACATTTTTTAGGTGAAACTAGTCAAAACATCCACTTTATCGGCATGAAAATGACTGCGATATTCACAATGTTGCTCAGTTTTAACGTCGACGGCGTAATTTATCGCCCAGCCCTAATCCCAGCTGATTTTCTCAAGCGTTGATGAGTTAGAAAGATCATAAATCATCTGATTTCAGGATGAAAGCATCTTTTTGTCTCCAGAAAAGCATTGTCAGAGTTTTGACGTATGGGATTGGGAACATTTGGCATTTCCAAAAAACCCACACCACGGGCGCTAGATTAGGTTTTGTTCACCCTTCTTTTTTCCGCTAGTAACCAGATGGCAAACCTCATTCTCCACATTAGCAAGGGAGGCGTTTCTTGCAAAAACTGCGGCATTGTGCACAGAGTTCACCGTAGCATGTGAATGATGCATGCTGGGAGTCCTGTGCATGTGGAATGATCATATGGACTCACGCTACACCAATTTTTCTCATTCAGGCACAAAATGACAGATGCCAGGAGTCGTTTGGCACCGCGCTGTGTCTTTATGACTTATCGCCACTGCTGATAAATATAGTCATTCCCCGCTCAAATCCCTCTAATGCTCCTGGAGATCATATATAAAGCATAATGGCGCTGGTCAGCAGTGGGAAACGCTCGGAGGTTTGTCCCGCAGTGAAGCTGGAAAGCCATCGAGTGAAACCTCGAAGCGTTCACAAAGAAAAGCACGGTTATAGTGTGATTCAAAGAGCTTTAAATACTAAAATAAGGGATGATGGCCACTATATCGGTATCGGCCCGTTTTTAATGTTATCGTTATCGGCCTGATAAGAAAATTGGGCTGATGTATTAAAGCCGATAAATAATGGATTATGTCCTTCAGCTGAGACACTTCAGATTCACAATTATGGTTATGAACGGCTTGAAATATGATTGAATTCACTTCAACAAAGGAGTCATATCGGCTACATAACATTATAATGAGAACATCGTTGTGATTGTGTGCTTGGGACATGGCTTTTAACTCTTTCCCCGCCAGCGTTTTTAAAAAAAGTTGCCAGCCACCGCCAGGGTTTTTGACGATTTTTGCTAAATTTCAATGGCCCGTTAAATATTTTCTTCCATGAATATATGAAGAAGCTATATATCAAAATAAAGATCTGAGCCTCTGCTTTTAGACAAAAAAACTATTTTATTTTATCTTCATTTGTTCTTTTTTTATTGCCACTTGAACGGATGTAGGTTTTGTCAAAAACACAACATTTTGTACAAAAAACAGAGAAAAAGGCATTTTTATCAAACAAGTGCATTTTCAAGCAGAATACATTCAGATGTTGTTTTCTTCATATATAAAACTTTCCAAAATAAATTTAAAAAATAAATAAATGTAAAATATATCAAATTTAGGCACTGTAATTTGCTTTTGAGTGGTAAACAGAGTAACATTTCCCAGGATGTAAGGGGACACCACAAGTCAAGTCACATTTATTTATATAGTGCTTTTCACAATACAGATTGCATCAAAGCAACAATGATATCATGAAAGAAGTATAACACAGATCGATAATACTGTTAAATATTAAATATTAAATAACCCCAACTAAGCAGCCAAAAGCACCACAACTTTTGCAGTCTCCTTCCGCAACCCCTTACCTACACAAACTCTGCATGCACATCATGCATGCAACATGCATGCATCTCTCTCACTCACTACGTCGTCCCGATCAGATTCAGAATTATCAAATAGTGATCGGACCCCGAGACCATCAACACCTCCAGCACTTGATCAGCCATGCCATATACCTCTGCATTTGTCTTATACATATCTGATATTATTGATATTTTGAGCTACATTCTCACAACTCCACTTCACGTTTGAGACGCGATTGCAATCTGTTTCTTTGATCAAAGAGTTGCGTACTCTTTCAGAGCATGTGCGCGGGCCTTCTTTACCGTATACCACCTAAAACACGGAAACCCGGAAAATTCCGTGTTTGGCGGGGATGCGTTTTTTCTTGAAACACGGAAAATTCCGTGTTTGGCGGGGAAAGAGTTAATGGCGAGACTTGTGTTTTTGTAATCATGCTCTCAAAAATTATATACAAATGTGGATTTAGATTTATCGGCCAAAATATCGGTTATCGGCTTTCACATATAAAGAATTATCGGTTATCGGTATCGCCCAAATTTTTATATTTGTGCATCCCTAAGTTGAAAATTAAAAGGGCAATATTCTGCATTGATGCATTTTAAAACAAAATAAAAAAAATATATACTGAAATAACTGAAAGTAAGACCATTAAGATTATGTAACTATTGTAATGATAATAGAGGTATTTAGGTTGTAGTCCTAAAACTATGGAAAAGAATGAGGTTTTTTGGGTTCCCAAGGGAATTTCTGGTTTTGCATCATATTTTCAAGGTAGAAGA
The DNA here is from genome assembly GCA_038021265.1 of Cyprinella venusta. Classification (NCBI taxonomy): domain Eukaryota; kingdom Metazoa; phylum Chordata; class Actinopteri; order Cypriniformes; family Leuciscidae; genus Cyprinella; species Cyprinella venusta. The sequence goes on from CM075874.1 coordinate 34,025,005, forward strand.
AAGTTTAAGATTTGAAATAAAACAGATCTTGAGGAATTGAGCTAAAAATGAATAATGAGGATTGTTAATACTGTCAAATTCGGCCTGCGTTGTTTTAACACACGGTTCATAAGGGAATTCAATGCCAATGCAAAAATCCGACAACCCAAAGTTTTTCGAGTTCAAAAACATCTATTTATATCGGGGACTTTCACAATCAGCCGGTGGGATGCACAATCCACATCCGAATATTTCCATAGTTATCAGCTCCTCTGTAGACGGAGGTCAGGACTTTTTGGGGATGTGTTTGGGTGTTGATATGATGCAATTCAAGTGCGGATTAGGCAAGCGCTTGATGGCATGTCACGTTCCTTGGCAGTGCTAACCGCAGATATCCAGCGAGTTTGACCTTGTCGAAAGGGTTAAGAGGGATCATATAGAGCTTGAAGGGGTCGTTTGTGTGCTTGTTTCTGCACTGAACTTCCAACGCTTTCCCAAGCCCATCTGGAAGTTAGCCAATGTCACAGAGACACTGGCTTCCATGTGTGAAGAGCATTAAATATTTAATTAAAACACATACACTGTCACCATTGAAACGGGCAAGAAAAATTAAAATTAAAAAAAAAATTAAAAAGTAAAAACACTCTGAAAATACTAAAATGGGATGAATGTTGCAATGCAATGATTTAAGTAAATACATAATAATATGATTTAAACTACTGTTCAAAAGTTTGGGGCCAGTACGTTTTAGAGCCCGACCGATAAAGGATTTCGAAGGCCGATACCGATACAAATATTTGTTGGTTTTAAAATCCGATATTCCGATATATCGGCCGATATTTTTTTTTTTCAGGAACGCGCAACAAAACATTAACGGATTTCCCTAACATCAGTTATTTGTAGTTATGTATGAGTTTTAATTAAAATAATATGAGATAATGCATTTTAAAAAGCAACTGGTTTCTTTTATTGTCGCAACAGATCAGAGGAGGAACCAAAGCTCATTAATTAATTAAGAAAGCTCATTACATTCCTCTGATGATAGTGGCATTAGCTAGCTTTGTGGTTAGCTAGAATGTTTTGCGCGTTATAAACGAGTGTTGCCAACAGGGATGGTGTAGAGCGCCCTCTGGTGGACAAACTATAAAACTTCAACACGACATGGTTCAAGCGTGTTTCGTCCATTTTTATTTTATTTTTGAAATATTCATTTATCGGCCATTATAACTGCCGATACCGATAGTTTGGAAAATGCCTAATATCGGCCGATAACATCAGCCTGCCGATATATCGGTCTGGCTCTATCTAGTACATTTTTTTTGTTTGTTTGTTTGTTTGTATGTTTTTTATTAATACAGTAAGGATGCATTAAATTGATCAAAAGTGACAAAAAATATTTGTTTTAAATAACTTAAATACCTTTCTATTCATCCGAAAATCCAAAAATCCATGAAAATAAGCAGCTCAACTGTTTACAACATTGCTATTTACATTTATTCATTCAGCAGACGCTTTTATCCAAATTTAAATTATGATATAATAATCATAAATGTTTCTTGGGCATCAAATCATCATATTAGAGTGATTTCTGAAGGATGATGTGACACTGAAGACTGCAGTAATGATGCTGAAAAATTCAAGAATAAATTAAACTTTACAATATATTCACATAGAAAACAGCTATTTTAAATTATAATAATATTTATGTATTTTTGATCAAATAAGTGCAGCCTTGGTGAGCAGAAGAAACTCAAAATGAAACCGACCCCTACAAATAGTAGTGTATAAATACTTTACATTTTAAATATGTAATTATAAAGGTTTTGCCATGCAGTGATAAAGAAACAAGAGGGAACGGTCATGAAAATAACAATAAAAAAAATCCAAATGGCTCTTCGTTTAAATTATATATATCTATAAAAAGGCAAAAAATAAACTAAAAATCAGTGTGTAATAAAGCGAAGCGCATGTACTGTGGACGTTACAGGAATTGAGTTTACAGGAAGACTAACTGAGGAACCTGCAGTCCCCGAGCTGAAGTACAACAAATAATGATCAATCCTTGCTGTAAGTGCTCAGAAAGCCATTCAGATCGTTCTCTCTCTCATCCGCTCCCGTCAGATGAGGCTAATGACTCAATGCAGTCAGAGGCAATCTAAATGATCGCTGCCAGAACAAAAGTGCATCCATATTTATCTTTTTGGTCAATTTCCCATTAGTTCTGAAAATAGGGAGGTTTTAGGGGGGAAGCCGAGCACACAAACAAATTCATCTTGGACTATCGTGATCCATTAGGTCCACTCTCGTTCTCTTTGAGGCGCGGGGTAAACAGCGTTTTGTTTTCCAGCCAAATGTAATCTCGTTGAGAAGAACGGACGGTCGATTCTGGTCTAGTGAGAGAAACGGCGGTCCTAAATACTCCTTCAGATTGCCACTACATCAGCTAATTTCCCTAATTACTCACCTCCGCTAGACCAGGACACCAGCTAATTAGCCCATCTACAAGCTAATTAATTAAGTGCACGTGAAGGGCAACAGTGAAGAAACCCGCACTTCACAAAGCAATGAATCCCATAACCCTGCTGACAAGACCAGCTCGAGTCTGGGTTATGATGGTTATACTGGCCGTTTCTACTCTTCTCTGCCATTTAGGAGTAAAGCCGCCTTTCCACTGTGCATGACAGGCATTCATTTCAATGGAGAATAGTACGGGAGTTACGATCATATGCGGAAATTTCAAAAAACGTCGTACAGGTCGTATAGTACAATATATAAACAATACATAAAACAAAACAAAATGGATTCGTCAAGCAGTGAGGATGATTGAAAAGAGGGAAATAAAGAGGAAATATTGGGTCTATTCAATACGGGTCGACCGATTATCGGTACCGATATTAAGATTATCGGTACCGATATTATTACATTTTTATGGTTGTCGTATCGGCCATTTTCAAAACCGATTTGCCGATAAAATAATTTTATGTAGAAAACAGTCGAAAAAAAAAACAGAATTTACTGTATAAAGTGTAATATCACGGAATTTGTCAACTTTTTTGATGAATTAATAAAAAAGCAGATCGTTACAAATCAAACCGAATTTCAAACCTCATAAAGACTATTTAAATATGAATCCTGCGTATCTCTAAATGAATAGCGCTAGGGCTGTCAAACGATTAATCGCGATTAATCGGATCCAAAATAAAAGTTTGTGTTTACATAATATATGTGGGTGCACTGTGTATAATTATTTTATATATATATACACACACATGCTTGTATATATTGAAGAAATATGTTCATGTATATTCTGTATATAGATTTATACATAATTTATATTATATATAAATATTTTATAGATAAATAATATATTTTTCTTGTACATGCAAGTGTGTATATATATATATATATATATATATATATATACACATAATTATTATACACATTTGCCCCAATATATATTATGTAAACACAAACTTTTATTTTGGATGTGATTAATCGCGATTAATCATTTGACAGCCCTAAATAGCGAAGATTTCCACGACAACCCGTCAAAATAAAAGTTCAGTTTTTCATAGGGCCCTAAAAATGTAATTTTTGTTGAACTGTAAATAAATTGAATAAGTTTGATGATTTCAATTAATTAGAAATGCTTTTTTGATTCCTAACATTTTAATTTAAACATTAAAATAGAGTCTTTAAGTTTTACAAAATGTTTACAGAATGCTGCTGTGTACTATAAAGTTATTATAATTATTATTAATAACAGTTCTCAGATTCAAGGATACGTTTAAAATCATTTAAAGAAAGTATTTGTCAGAACCGATTTGTTATTCTTAATTTTGACATTAATTTACATTTTTATACCAGACATATATCGGTTATCGGTCTATTTGATCTGTAATAATCGGTATCGGCTCTGAAAAATCACATATCGGTCGACTCCTACTATATGCGTAAAGAGGAACGAGAGTTCGCTGCGGGATTATCCCGAGCGATTCAAAGGTTACTTCAGGATTTCAGTGGCTCAGTTTGATGCTTTGCTAGCTAAAAGAAGACCACCAATTTCCATGAAGCAACATTTGCATTTGACGTTCGCTTGTATGGTGGCTCTGAATAGTCAAAACACCTCTCGGATGCGAAAAACGCGGAAAATTAAACCCGATCCGAATCGTTTTTATGATTGAAACCATGTGCGGTCGTATTTATTTTTTAACGTGCGGAAATTTCAGACGAGAATTGTATGCAAGGACCTTTAGACTAAATGGCCATTTCCATTTTTCTGTGCCATTAAACAAAATCAATGTTTCACGTGTCCACAGGTGCCGAGCTCTTCGGATTGTTTAACTACCCGGGCCGCCGTGAGGGTCAGTTTAAGTACTACACGGTTAAAGTGCCTCTACGAGTGCAACCGCAGGGCGAGGGCATCTGCACGCTGGAGGCCAACTGGCTCGATCACATGACCCAACACTTCAACAACGGAGCTTCGCTAGTGGACGGATACTTTCAGCTGGCCAGAGACAACGGTGAGTTAGTGTGATGCTTCTGATATTCAAGGAATAAGACGTTTGCTTTTGTTCGAACACACTAGATGCCATCAGTAAACCATGAGACTTTAATATACACCACGTTTATTAAGATAAGTCTAAATGAGGCAAGGGTGTCGAGTTACATTCAAACTATTTTAAAGCATGGAGAATTTTATTTATTTTTTTATGTGTGTTTTTATTTTTAAATATGTAATTTTGGTGATCAAAGATGAGTTTTAAGGGATGAAATTATTGACTACAGGGGGACTTTAAAAATCGCCATAATACCATAGAGATACATAATGGGAAAAACAGCAATACAATGTTTGTTTGTTTGTTTTTTAGCTGATTTTTTTATTTAGTTTAATTTTTAAAATGTATTAGTTTTTTTTTTATTGTTCTGTTTCCCATTTTATATGTATGACATATAATGTTACATATATACCTAGTTATTAATATCATATTGCAAAGTACTTGAATGGACAAAATACTAAATGGTGCTAGAGTTGAAAAACAACATTGTTTTACCATGTTTTGTAAAATAAAATTAAAAAGTGGAATAAATTATATTGAAAATTGACTTAAAAATTTTTCAAAATTGAATATATCGCTAAATACATAAGAACAAAAATAATAATAAAATGTATCGAATAAAATTCTGAATATTAGATTTCTTGTAAAACGTAATGCATACAATATATATATATATATATATATATATATATATTAGGGCTGTGCAAAAATTAATTTCGATTAATCGCATCCAAAATAAAAGTCTGTGTTTTATATTTGTGTGTGCTGTGTATAATTATTTTGTATATATAAATACCTATGCATGCATGTATATATTTAAGAATTATTTGCGCTTAAATTCTGTATATATACATACATATATATAAACAAAATCTATATTATATAAATCTAAATATTTTATATATGAATAACACATTTTCTTAAATTTATACATGCATGTGTGTGTATTTATATATACAAAATAACTGTATAAAGCACACACAAATATATTATGTAAACACAGACTTTTATTTTGGATGCAATTAATCGCAATTAATTTTTGCACAGCCCTAATATTATATAAGAAGAGTTCAGATGCAAAAGCCTCTAAATGCCATTTGAAATTTTCTTCTAAAATGATCATTTTTATCAAGCTTGTATATTTAAGTTCAGTAATTTCACTTAAATGGCAATGAAGATTACCTATTAATTGTCATTTAAGTGAAATCACTGAACTTAAATATACAACAAGCTTGATAGAAATGATCATTTTAGAAGAACATTTCAAATGGCATTTAGAGGTTTTTGCATCTGAACTCTTCGTATATATATATATATATATATATATATATATATATATATATATAAAAGTGGAAACCACTAAACTGAAATTAATTCCAAAAAATAACTAAATATACATTTTAAAAATTAAATAACTAAATAAAAAAATCAGTAAACTAAAGAAAAACAAACATTGTATTTTTCCAATTATGTATTTCTATGGTATTATGGCAATTTTTAAAGTCGCCCTGTAGTCAATAATTTCATCCTTTAAAACTCATCTTTGCTCACCAAAATGACATATTTAAAAACAAAAACAGAAAAAATTCTTTACGCTTAAAAATATCTTGAATGTAACTCGAGTCGACACCCTTGCCTCATTTAGTATACGCGGTTCTATGAATATGCAAATGAGCCCTGACTCCCAACTTTAAACTTATGAACTTACACATGGCTTGTTTTAAACATCACAGAGGCATATAAACAACATTCAAATCTGGATTTTCACCACAGGAGGTTAAAACCTAATAAACGCATTAAAAGTATCTTCTAATAAATGGATCAGTGATTCTAAAAAAAAAAGTGATTAGTTCGATATTATTCCTTATTTTATTCTGACTCATTAATTAATCATCCTATTATTAAAAACACCTTGTGGGGTTTGAGCACTGAAAGCCTTTTCAGAAAGCAATTCAACATGAGATCTTTAGTGTGGATTGTGTTGCACTGTGGGAAATGCTCTGGTGGTTTGGGTTCTGCTTCGCTTCTTTGATGGCTAGCCGAGTATAAGCCGTTTTGTGGCTGGGTTATAACATCGGGGACACGGGGATAGGAGGGTATTTGTCATCGTTTAGGGCTTTCTGGATCTCGAAGTGGTAATGATGTGGCAAGAGAACGTGTGCAGCGGTGGCAATGACGCAAAACCCAAGCCTCTTATTAGTTAATTAACTTATTTTAATGACTCCCCTGTTCACTCAGAAAACCCCTGCCAAGTGCAAACCCACCGAGGGAAATCCTGAAGTAATCACTAAGCAAAGACAGGAATTAATTCCATTTTTATACTTGCTGAGGAAAATAAACGTAGTGCGAAACCAAGCTGCGTTCACACTGCAAGCAACTTTGCTCCATGTTTCAATTAGCGCTGTCACTTTACGTACGAAAATCGATTGCACAATCGATCGACCAACAAACAAGTTTCAAAAGACACACTATTTGATCGCAGACACACTTACTAAACTACAGCTACAAGACCCCATGCCTAAGGTTTATAAAGGCTTCAGCTTCACTAAACCACTGAATCTGCTCTTTTAACACGGACATTTAAAAGGACAGAAGGATTTTTGTTTCAAGTGACTAGCTGAGTGAATCTATATTGATATTGTCTTGATATGTCGTTTTTAATAAATATCCATTAAATAAAAAGCCATTTTAAAGCAGTTAAAAATCCGCCCGTAGAAGTGACGTAAACTGAATCATTCCTGTCGCGCAATTCTCTCTCAATAAATAGCTTTTATTTCCAGTGTAAACTTAAAAAATTGATCAATCCAAAACCATTCTGTTAAATGATAGGCTATTTCTTCATAAAAGTGGGTTATTCAGCTTCTTCTCAATTGACATCCATATTTATAAAACAAAACAGCATCCACCGCAGCGTTAGTACACTTGTTTCTGCTTAGGTTGCAGGCTTGCCTTGAAGTGGCTTTGATTGAAATTTATGGGATGTCGCTTTGTCGCTGCGTGTCGCTGACTGTGTTCAAAGCAAATCTGTGGGATTCATTCAATGCAAATTTATTGCTGTTTTACCAGGCAAAAATCACAAATCCAATAGCTTAGAAAATAAAAGTACGTCTCGATTTAACAAGCCAGGTGAGACTAGGGATCATTCATGTCCGTAAGTTAAGAAATGGCATCTAATAGGCTACTTAGTAAATTAGCTGTGACTATATGAGCAGTAGTAAAACTTGTGCTTGACTTACAGTTGCAAAGACCAATAATAAACTGCTTTAAAATGTAATGCATAAAGAACTAAAATATATTTAAATGTGGAATACACTTAATGAATAAATAAAAAATGGTATATATATATATATATATATATATAAAAATTAAAAATTACTAAAAAAAAATAAAATGCATTCAGAAGTGGAATACATAACCTTATTTAGCGTCACTAAATATATAAATGTGGAATACACTTAAAATAAATAAAATGGCATGTATACAAATTATGGGTAACACTTTACAATAAGATTCATTAGTTAATGTATTAACATGAACTAACAATGAGAAATACATTTGTTTTAGTATTTCTATTTTAGTATTAATGTTAATTAATAAAAATACAGCTGTTCATTCAGTTTGTTCGTGTTTGTTCACTGTGCATTAACCAATGTTAACAAATACAACCTTTGATTTTAATAACGTATTAGTAAATGTTGAAATTAATATGAACTAAGATGAATAAAGTGTTGTTCATTCTTAGTTCATGTTAACTGAGGTAGTTAACTAATGTTAACTAATGAATCAACCTTATTGTAAGCTCCAAAGTGCTGTACATTACAAATTACCTATATCAAAACTACAAAAATGATCGAGAACAAAAAAAACAAGATAAACAATAAAAAAGTACAACACCCATTAATAGAGTGACTTAAAATGCAAGTACACCCATTAAAAGAGTGACTTAAAAGAGTGACTTAAAGTGCAAGACAAGTACAACACACATTAAAAGAGTGACTTAAGAGTGACTTAACGTGCAAGCACAACACCCATTAAATGAGTGACTTAAAATGCAAGTATAACACCCATTAAATGAGTGACTTAAGAGTGACTTAAAGTGCAAGTACAACACCCATTAAAAAGTGACTTAAAAGAGTGACTTAAAGTGCAAGTACAACACCCATTAAAAGAGTGACTTAAAATGCAAGAACACCCATTAAGAGTGACTTAAAATGTAAGTACAACACCCATTAAAAGAGTGACTTAAAATGCAAGAACAACACCCATTAAAAGAGTGACTTAAAATGCAAGAACACCCATTAAGAGTGACTTAAAATGTAAGTACAACACCCATTAAAAGAGTGACTTAAAATGCAAGAACACCCATTAAGAGTGACTTAAAATGTAATTACAACACCCATTAAAAGGGTGACTTAAAAGAGTGACTTAAAAGAGTGACTTAAAATGCAAGAACACCCATTAAAAGAGTGACTTAAAATGCAAGTACAACACCCATTAATAGAGTGACTTAAAAGAGTGACTTAAAATGCAAAAGCGAACAAGAGAGACTTTAGACTTATTAAGCATCACTAAATCAAAATGCAAAGAACATCACAATATGTTTGATAACTGGAGACAAATGATGGTGTTCATGTCAACGACACGTGCAAAGGAAAACAGCGGTAAGTGAATGCAGCGTTAAAGCGGGAGGATGGCAGAGCCCCGTGGAGTCCGGGAACAATGTGATATCAAAGCACCGCCAGCATGTAGACCGTTCATAAGTGTCTGATTACATGAAAGGCTGGAGACACATTCATTATCAGGCCTGTGAGAAGCACACGGGCCAGATCTCGCCAAATTTAGCTTCTCTTTGAGTCTGGCCTGTGAATGCATAATGAGAACTCCATGGTGATGCACTCCCACAGTGTCTTCCTCTCGCTGTAAACATCAACACGTCCGTAATATGAGAAGAAGATGCACACACATACAACACAACCCGATCCGAGACACCGGCTCTCTGGGCGAATCTCGGGAAAACATGTCAAGGTCACGTTTCACCTCAAAAACAACAGGAAATAATGATACAAAAAACGAACAAATTCTGCTTGAAAATCTGAAATGCATTTTGTATCATTTTGTCCATTATATGAAAATCAATCGCCACAAAAAGTGCTTGAGTAATAATTATGCATCATTTTTGCACTAGTCATGTTTTGCATAAAAATAATGAGCTCTATTAATAGTATGAATAATAATAAAAAATGTTTAAAAAATAAAAAATAATGAGCTCTATTAATAGTATAAATAATAATAATAAAAAAACTAGTTTAAAAAATAAAAAAATACTAGTTCTCTATTAATCTCAGTTTATGTTAATCTCAGCATTTACTTACTTGCCTTTTTAAAAATCTAAAGTTTTATCTGAGTTAATGCACTGTGAACTAACATGAATATTAATATTTTTTATTAACTATTATTAACAAAAGTTAATAAATGCTTTAAAAAATAAATTTATCATAGTCAGTTCATGGTAACTAATACATTATAATAATTAACACTTAACTATAAATAGATAACACATTCTAATATATTATAAAATGTTAACATTTTTGCATTGTGACATTATAGTGTCATTATTGCATTCTAATATGTTTTATATTTGTATATTATTTTAGAGGCATAGATTAGATTTAAGATAAATTGAATTATTAAAAATAATAATAATAATAAAATGGCAATCACAAAACAAATTTAATAAAACTTTAAGCTAACTCAAAATACCAATAAATATTACAACATTAATAATTAATAATACTATTACGATTTTTTGCATTGTGACATTATAGTGTCATTATTGCATTCTAATATATTTTATATTTGTATATTATTTTAGAGGCATACATTAGATTAGATTTAGATTAGATTTAAGATAAATTTAATTAATAATAATAATAATAAATGGCAATCACAAAACAAATTTAATACAACGTAAAGCTAACTCAAAATACCAATATATATTACAACATTAATAATTAATAATACAATTACGATTTTTTGCATTGTGACATTATAGTGTATTGCATTCTAATACATTTTATATTTGTATATAATTTTAGAGGCATAGATTAGACCAGATTTAGATTAGATTTAAGAAAAATTGAATTATTATTATTAATAATAATAAATGGCAATCACAAAACAAATTTAATAAAACTTAAAGCTAACTCAAAACACCAATAAAATATTACAACATTTTGCATTTAATTTCTTTGCATTATGGTAATGAGATTTTGTGGGGGAAATGTTAAACTGTCATGAACATTTAAATGTTGGATGATAATAGGATCATGTCAAAAGATTTCACATTTCTATCGATTAGTTTTGGGGTTGAAATATGACCAGGACATGTTCTTGACGGAGCTTGTAAGATTAGTCCTCCTATTTGATAGAAGATCAAAATGATAGTCTTAAGAGATCAGCGGTGGCACGGCCTCGACCTCCATCTTCATCTCCTGTCCTCCAGATACGAGTTTATCCGCCGGTCCAGGGCCGGATGAGGGCTTAAAGTCTCCTGATGGATTCTGCTCTTTGTCGATGCTGTTGGTGTGGCGTTCTGCTCCACTGATTTACTTGTGCGCCCGTCTAGCTTTGCTTCAGTGACATTGAAGTTGTCCAGGAGAATGTCCTTTATAAAGAAGCTTTCCTTTAGCCTCGCCCGCCCTTAGAGACGGGTTTCCATGGTGAGGAAAAGTGGGAGGCAGGAGTCCAGTTTTAAAGGGATAGTTCACCCAAAAATGAACATTAGCCCATGATTTACTCACACTCATCCCATCCATAGCTGTATATGACATTCTTCTTCCAGACGAATACAATCAGAGGTATATTATCAAATGTCCTGGCTCTTCCAAGCTTTAAAATGGCTGTAATAAAAACCTTCTGTAGTGAAGCGATGTGTGTTGAAGTTCCTCTTTTGGTGTAAATCAATGTGTAAGGTCGTGCACATCGTTATTTTAATCGATAAAATTTTAAACATCGCTTCACTTCTGAAGGCCTTTAAGTTTTGTGCACTTTAA
>CM075874.1:34046594-34139094 GCA_038021265.1 Cyprinella venusta
TGAAACGCAACCACAGGAAAACAGTTTTCCATTCTAGATTTCCTTGAGGAATAATCCTTGAAGATTTACTCACAGCAACACTTATTAGTTTTGATCCACTGAGAAGGAAATTGCCTTAACAGCTTTTTATTGCACTCTCTCTCTCTCTCTATATAAGGGTGTTTTTAAGAGGAGAGCCGCGTAGAGAGGAGCATTTTGCTAAATATATACACCATATTACATATGCATTATAATCTTAATGTTCTATATTATATTATATAATAATATTATATATATTATATTAATATTTAATGCATATTTGAATAAATCTGGCAAGTTTTTATGACAGCCACCATTTAAATGTTTATATTACATATAATCTTCTTATTATAAAAATTAATAAAAGTGTAATTTAAGTGTTTGTATAGCTACAAAACAGTTCATTATTACCTTCACATTAGGCTAATGACTAATTAGACTCCCATAGTTTACAGCATTAGTTCAGAGATTTGATTCCCTTGAGAAAATTTGCCATTTATTGTAACTGATATCAAAAATAACCAATATTGAATCGAAATCGAATTGCAAGCTTGTAAATCGAAATCAAATCGAATTGTGAAATTTGTGTCAATGCCCAGCCCTAATATACACCATATTACATATGCATTATAATCTTAATGTTCTATATTATATAATAATATTATATATATTAATATTTAATGCATATTTGAATAAATCTGGCAAGTTTTTATGACAGACACCATTTAAATGTTTATATTACATATAATCTTCTTATTATAAAAATAAATAAAAGTGTAATTGAAGTGTTTGTAGCTACAAAACAGTTCATTATCACCTTCATATTAGGCTAATGAAGCCTATAGGCTACAACTAGACTCCCATAGTTTACAGCATTAGTTACGAGATTTGATTTCATTGAGAATATTTGCCATTTATTGTAACTGATATCAAAAATAACCAATATTGAATCGAAAACGAATTGCAAGCTTGCAAATCGAAATCAAATCGAATTGTGAAATTTGTGTCAATACCCAGCCCTAATATACACCTAATATAATTACATATGCATAAGCCCTAATATATTACATATGCATTATAATCTTAATGTTCTATATTATATTATATTATATAATAATATTATATATATTATATTAATATTTAATGCATATTTGAATAAATCTGGCCAGGTTTTATGACAGCCACCATTTAAATGTTTATACATATAATCTTCTTATTATAAAAATAATTAAAAGTGTAATTTAAGTGTTTATAGCTACAAAACAGTTCATTATTACCTTTACCTTTTTACCTTTGCTAACCATTATTACCGTTAGCAAAGACCCGCCCCCTTTAGTTACGGTTGCTATGTCCGATAAGCTACGCCGCCCTCACACACACACCCTGTTTTCATGTCAGTGTTATGCACACCCCTAAAGTAAAGTGTTACCTAAAACTCTTTCTCACTGGATCATGATAAGAGAGATTTAACAAGGTTGACCGAGTTAAGCAAGCTAATAAGTTAACGTCGAGTTGACCGTTTGAAGCTCTCGGCGTAACCCAATTAGAGCTCCAATAAGATTACGATAACGCGATCGCCGATAACGAAATCAGCAAAGTGTCATGCATGAGAAAAACACTCAACAATGTCTCAAACTGTGCGAGAGAAACATCAAAGTAGGAGCTTCAGTGAAACGCCATTATGTTCCCTGAGCCGTATGATTTTCCTCTGGCATTATATGTTTAGTATGTAGTTAGAGCTGAAGGTAAAGTTTGAAGGTCAGTGCAGTCACTGGAGCAGTGTGATATCTAGACTGTAGATAGGCCATTAAAACACGTCCTTTGGCAATGTAACCTTTATGGCTCCTGTGGAGGTGAGGAAAACATGCGACCTGCCGTTTCAATGAACGCTTTTCTTCGTCTGTGTGAATGTGGCTGAACTACACGACTCGAAACGGAGCAAAATCAGATCTTCAAATATTTCGTTAGCAGTGGGATGAGTCTGTTTCCACATAAATTGAGTTTTTAGTAACTTTATGATGTGCGAGATGAGTGATTTTAATGCAGGCGGTTATGGCAAGCCGTTTTAGCCTTTTTTTTTAACTGTTTATTTTCACATTTTTTCCCTCTTAACACATCAAGAAAAAAAGACAAAAAACAAAAATAAAAAATAAGATAAATAAATAGATAAATCAAATAATAAGAAATAAATAATAATTGCAGGTCTACAACATCGACATTATCATTTTCTTCATCTATACACAAGTATCACACATAAATGTCGAACAGAAATTAAAAAAAAAAAGCTTTTTAGCTTTTATTCATTTCCAGGATATGAATTCTTGATATCAACAATTACATTTTTTGATATCAACAGTTGAATTGCTGATATCTGTAATTGTATTTTCACTAGTGAAATATCACCATAGGCTGCCATTCAAAATAAATTGTTGATATCAAGAATTGATTTTTTACTAGTAGAAATATCATTTTTGATATCAATAATTGCATTGTTACTAGTAAAAATGTGAATTCCTGATATCAATAATTAAATTGTCACTAGTTGAAATGTCTATTCTTGATAATTGGTACTAGTATAAATTATAATTTTTGATATCTGAAAATGTATTTCTGATATCAGATATCTAAAATGGCTTTCTTACTAGTAACAATCACATTCATGATATCAGAAATTAAAATTGTCACTAGTACAAATTGAATTATTGATATCAAAAATGAACATTGTTACTAGTAGCAATTCAATTGTGGATATCAAGAATTGACATTTCAACTAGTAACAACTGAATTCTTGATATCAAAAATAAAGATTTTTACTGGTAATGATTGTATTTCTGATATGTGAAATTGGAATTTCAACTAAGAAATCAATTCTTGATATCAACAATTGGTTTTGAATGGCTGCCTATGATGACATTTCACTAGTGAAAATACTATTGTTGATATGAAGAATTTAATTGTTGATTTCAATCATTTAATTGTTGATGTCAACAATTGAATTCTTGATATCAAACATGTAATTGTTGATATCAATAAACCATATCCTGGAAATGAATAAAAGCTAAAATGGCTTTCCATAGGCGGTTGCTGTCAGAACGTGAGCGTATAAACAGTGAAACCAACATTTAATTCAGACACATTCAACAATTCTCACATCATCAGTTTATTCACTATAGTTTAGAACAAGGTAATAAAATATGAACTCAGAGTTATCAGTGGATATTTGACTGGTTTTGTCCATCCTTATGTTCGACTCTCACACATGAATTATGTTGAATATCTGTTAAATTTAACTACACAATTAGATAATACCAGTTTAGCTCAACCATTGACCAATTATTGTTTCATGTTGTTCAGTGTGTGTGTAAAAAGAGCATTAGCAATTACAGAAAAAACACTTCAGCAAAACATGTGGTCCCGAATTTGTATGTTACAGGAATTCACTTAATGAAGAATTTTTGGGAGTAATATGTCACAGTTTACTTTATTTTGCTATCCTCACTTACATAAATGGACTATAAAATATACTAAAAATGATATCTGGTGTCTGAATATTTTTTGGTTTGACTGTATAGCAAAGCACAGACAGCTGAACGTCTATGACACATACGGCGTTCTGTGGATCCCGGGTAGAAAAGTGTGATATAGGTGTAAAATCAAAAGCTATTTTTGGTTGTCGAGAATGGAAGAGTGTGTGAGCTGATATCTGCTTCTTTGACTGAAAAGGTTAAATACAAAAACAGATCTCTCAGATCTTAAATACAATGCATGTTCAAAATAACAGATTAAATAATGATTTAAACTATGTTTTACTATAAACATTTAGATTTAATATGTTCCATTCTCATTGACGGAGTTAAACACTTAAACTGCATGAGAAATCATTACTGAGAAGTTACAAAAATTATTTTTATTTAATAAATAGAAATATTTGTTGTGGATGCAATGCTGTTTTGAACACGTTTCCTCTGGCATGCTGTGTTTTAATGCTTTAACTAACAGAGGTAATTGATTATCATCATAAAAAGTTGCCATAAAAAATAAAATATAAATAAATTAAAAATACTATTTGGAAAAGAAATTGAGAAAAACTGAATTTATTTTACACTATTTGGCAAGGCAAGGATAGGCTACTAATTCATTTTTATTAGGGCTGTCAAACGATTAATCGCATCCAAAATAAAAGTTTGTGTTTACATAATATATGTGGGTGCACTGTGTATAATTATTTTATATATATATAAATACACACACATGCTTGCATATATTTAAGAAATAGTTTCATGTATATACTGTATATAGATTTAAATTTAATTTATATTCTATATAAATATAAATATTTTATAGATAAATAATATTTTCTTTCTTAAATATACATGGATGTGTGTTTTTATATATATACAAAATAATTATGCACAGTGCACCTCCATATATTATCTAAAAACAAACTTTTATTTTGGATGCGATTAATCGTTTGACAGCCCTAATTTTTATTAATGTAATGTGACGCCAGATTTGTATTTCATATTTTCCTAAAGTCTTGTGTTTTCTAATGGATGAATAATCACATGCAAATGATATGCAGATGAGTATTTATGCATAGTAAGCTCCATATATGGTTATTTCGGGGAGGAAACACATGTACGCACAATCTTCGGCTGATTGGGATTTATAAAGTGAATTCTGCGCAAGTTCTGGAGTACCAAAGGATGGTTTTATAAGTTTGAATGTTTTTTGTGCATGCCATTTTTGGCTTTCAGGCATACATACACTTTTAGTAATGATCCTACACACAATTTTATAAATGAAACCCCCAGTCTTATAATAAATGATCCCTGCACATTATTAAAGAAATGTCTTAAACTTTCCATATAGGTTTCTCCACCTCTGAAACCTTTTTCTATCCTGGATGACATCATCTCCTCCCCTCAACCAATTCTTTATCTCACAATCCAATCAATTACTGACTGATAAAATCAAGTTTTTTCCCATTAATCATCCTCCTTCTCTCTGAAATGCACCACATTATGAAAGCAGACTGTTATGTTAACTTTACAAATCTCTCTTTTGCTGGTTCTGCTCTATTTCACTCAGCTCCATGTTGAAAGAGTGAAGCACTTTAACAACATGTAGATGTTCACACAATCTCGCAGCAACGGAAAGCCATTAAACACACCACATTTTCTCAATCTCCTCCACTTTTAAGTCTGCGGAGCCGGTAACAGGGTCCACTACTGGGACGTCTTCCAACAAAAACCTCTTCTCACATATCTGGATTCCCCAAAGGATTGGCCTCTGCCAATGCAAATACCCCAAAAAACATTTCAACAGAAACCTGGGCCTCTCAACACACGATAGACAACAATGTCATCCAATCTAGGCAAAAGGGCTTCATAACTGGGAGGGGTGTTGAAACACAACCTCCACAAAAGACTAAACTAAGAGTCTGGCTCTGTCCCAAAGACTACGTGGGCAGAGATTCTGTAGGCTGTTCAGAAAGGTGATTTTAAGGCAGCATCACGTGTGGTGGCATTCCCACAATGCATTGTAACAAATATACACACACTCCTGGGCAAAAAAAATAATCTGCCAAGTCAAAATATTTAGGGATGTACCGATTAGAGCCAGACCGATATTATCGGCCGATATTAGGCATTTTCCAAACTATCGGTATGGGCAGTTATAATGGCCGATAAAAGAATATTTCAAATATAAAATAAAAACTAGAGCCAGACCGATATATCGGCAGACTGATATTATCGGCCAATATTACGCATTTTCCAAACTATCGGTATCGGCAGTTATAATGGCCGATAAAAGAATATTTCATAAATAAAATAAAAACTAGAGCCAGACCGATATATCGGTAGACTGATATTATCGGCCAATATTAGACGTTTTCCAAACTATCGGTATCGGCAGTTATAATGGCCGATAAATGAATATTTCAAAAATAAAATAAAAACTAGAGCCAGACCGATATATCGGCAGACCGATATTATCGGCCGATATCAGGCATTTTCCAAACAATCGGAATCGGCAGTTAAAATGGCCGATAAATGAATATTTCAATAATAAAATAAAAACAGACGAAACACACTTGAACCATGTCATGAGTGCTGGAGTTGTATAGTTTGTCCACCAGAGGGCGCTCTACACCGTTCCTGTTGGCAACACTCGTTGAGTTGTTCACGATACATACATTGCTTGAATAACAATTAAAAGAACATCCCCATCAGTTTTCTTAACTCAAATAATCTCAAATTAACTCAGTTTTCTTAACTCAAATACTCAAAAATTTGTGACTATCATGTCCAGTTTAAATAAATAAATAAAATATCGGCCGATATATCGGATTTTTAAAATTTCAAAAACATTTGTATCGGCATCGGCCTTCAAAATCCTTTATCGGTCGGGCTCTAGTACCGCTATGAACATTTTGGCTGATACCGATAGTGATACCTTAAAAAAAATGCAAATGAGCCCCGCCTCTACTCACTCATTTTTTTTTTTTTGAGACTGTCTCGGTTCACTCCAGTTTTAAGGAGAAAATACTCAACAATGGTGTTGACTTAGGAAATTATACATGGTTTGTCTAAAAAACACCATATCGACATAATCAACATTAAAAGCTGGATTTTCACCACAGGAGGACAATTAAAAGCTTAGAGTTTAACCCTTTGGCCCAGTGTGTGTGAGAGAGAGTGCATACAGTTCCTAAAAGCATCAAGTAAATAAATAAATCATATTTAATCCCATCTACCTAATGATTGTGTGTTCTGTAGTGCATATGTAACGTTTTACAAAAACAGCCACTTGTTAGGACGGTTCGATTCGGTTAAGTTGTTGCTGCTTATGAAGACAGTCAACAGGAAGTCGCCATTTTGTTATCTTTTCTGAACTTTCCAGAGTGACTCACGTATAAACGTAAAACCTGTGGCATATAACTGAAAGTGAAGCATTACCATTCTTGTGTTTTCATCATGAGTGTGCGCGCGTGGCTGACACACGTCACGGTTTCTTTTTGAGGACCGTTAAACCGCACTGACTTCCTGAAATGAAGGAGACAAGCTTTCTCTGTAAAACCACAGTACATCCCTAACTGCTCAAAACAACCCTGTTGATTGATTAAAACACTTTTCTCTGTTAAATTCGCGGGTCAGAAATTAAACCTTAATCTTTATCACTTGAAGTGTATGTCCAAACAACGTTTGGTCTGTTGTTTTCTTTCTATATGCATCCATTAAAATTAAATTTTTTAATTTAAACTCAGTAAATAACTGGGAATTGTTTCCAATCACGATAAATCCACATCATCAGTACACATTGCTCAATGTATGTATTTAAATTATTCAGCTTTCATACATAAATATTTTTTTCAAAAGATTGACACACTGTTTTTTGTGTGTCAACAATTTAAGATATGTAAATATGCTAATTATCCACTGAATGCTCTGATATATCTAAGCAAATGTCCAAGAAAATAATTTCAGCAACCATATCGGTATCGGCCAAAATTGCCTATGTTCATTTTTAATGTTATCATTATCGGCCACATAAAAAAATTTGGCCGACATATTAAAACCAATAAATAATGGATTATTTGCTTCACAATTATGTTTTTGAATTGCTTGAAATATGACTGGAATAACTTCTAAAAGGAAAATACAGTAACATGTGCAGCTTAAGTCTTTTATATTGGCTAAAATTATAAGGAGAACATAATTATAATTGTGTGCTTGGGACATGGCTTTTAATGCTGAGACTTATGTATTTGCAATCAGGTTCTCAAACATTTGCATTTTGATTTATCGCCCAATATATCGGCTTTAAAATATAAAGATTATCGGTTATCTTATCGGATAAAATTTTCATATCATATCATATCTAAACAGAGTCACCACATTAAAATGTCTTTTTTAACCCTAAAAATGTATTCTGGACAAATGTGGGCAAAATAGTTTTGATTTATTTTTAAAAAATATTTCCCTTGATCTGAGCGGTGCAAGAGTTGGCTACTTTTCCTAAGTTTGCCTCCTGAACACACACAATTTTTTTTTACTCAATTCTACAATGTTAAATGGGTGAAAAAAAACTCCTTAATCTTTTATTTGGGTCAAAAATGGGCACCCATAGAAATGAATGGGAAAAACTGTAATTTAGAGCTTTCTAAAATAAGCCAAAATATGACAGCAAAGTCACTTCATCTTTAGGTTTTAGCTCTAAGAACTTGAAAAGAATTTTAATATAGTTTAAAAAATAAATAAATAAAACATAAAAATATGCATAATTTATATAGAAAATATGGTACTTTTGAAGTAAATAAATTCCAAAATTAAAAAAAAACACCATAAATGGATAGACAAAACTTTATCGAAGACAGTGATGTAACATTTATAATAAACAAAAATTAGGATCACACCCGAGTCCTCTGTACCCACATTAGTCCACAATTACAGGATTAAGGGCTATAAAGTCAATACGGTTTGAGGGCTATGACCTACAAATGTAAATTGTAATACAACTCATGTCTCAAGTCAATTTTGCTACTTAAGTGTGTCTAAATTGCATTTTTACGCAGGAACTGTTTTTTCTTTTCAGGGTTTACAGGTGAAGACAGACTATATCCCCTTGCTGCAATCACTGGCTTCATTTGGATGGAGACTCACTTGTGTGCTGCCTACACCCATCATCAAGACTAACAGGTAGAGACTCCTAGCTGAAATAATTGCCTTAAAGGGGTATAATGCCCTTTTCACAAGATGTAAAATAAATCTCTAATGTCCCCAGAGTGTGTGTGAAGGTTTAGCTCAAAATACCCCACAGATATTTTTATATAGCATGTTAAAATTTACACCTTTTGAGGGTTAGTAAAAACCAGACTGTAAAAAAATTTTGGACGTAGTGTCCGTGACGTCACCCGTAGGTTTCTGAAGAGCGTTTTTGAAGCCTAAAGTGGGCGGGGCCGGCTGTCGCCATCTTGGCAGCGCGTCACCTCTCGTCACTACCCGATAAAATAAAATGGGCAAAGAGGCGGGACGCGGATGGAGCTGAGGTGCTAATGCTATATTCTGATTGAAGAATTAAAGCCAATAGTTAAAGTTCATGTTTTTGCCCGTCAAACTAATATTATAATAGTTAAAAGACGTAACTAAAAGACTATTTACTTTACAAGGGGCAATTAATTAAGAGCATGTATAACACAGATCACACACAAAACACTGTTGAACTCATTGTATAATTTACAGTGAAAAAATGTAAATTGACATTCCCAAAATTCTCTGCGTGACACTCCACATTTAATGTATCTTTTTTTAAATAACTGTTTCTTCATAATTTTCTAAGTTTTTTCTAATTAGTTATGTACTTTAGGGTTTTATTATGTTGTTAAATTAATGCTTATTGCATTTTTTTAAATTTCAACATGTTACCATGATGGTGTTTAATGTTTGTGAGAATGACACTGTGCAGCTTCTATATAATAGTATTAAGCTCTCAGATTTAATCAAAAATATCTTAATTTGTGTTCCGAAGATGAACGAAAGTCTTAAGGGTTTGAACAACAAACTGTTCAAAGTGCTTTGAACGATTCCAGACCAAGCGTGCCACACCAGCCCTCAAAAGTGAAGCCAAAACGTCTCGATCGCCCCCCTGTGACTGGTCCTAGTATAGCTCATAATCCCCGCCTCCCCCATGTTATTCAATGGGACGCGAGACCAACTAAACAATTAAATTACACTTCACATATACTTTTTCCAAAGACAGTTTCTGTCATTTACTATCGTTTATATCACGTTAATGTAATTTCAAGTGTTCGTTTTTAAAATAAGTTTGTTTTTAGTTAGTTATGTGATGATAAAATAACGGTGCTCTGACATCATGATTGACAGCTGTGATTGACAGGTTCTCTGTGCGAGGTAGTCACTGAAGCACCAGCGAACGTTTTTTAATAATGTTGATTATGTGGTTAGTAGTTGTATACCTTATTTTAACAAGGTTCTGCAATCGGCAGACATCATTGGACAGGAAAGAAGCAGACAGAGGCAACTTAATGAAAGTGCGGGGCGTGTGCTTGCGTTTGATTCAGCGAGAATGAGGGCGGGGCCTTGATTTCGCGGCCTTACTTCCTGCTCACGACTGCGCATGACTGGTCCCCAAACACGCAAGTGCGCAGACTCAAGTTCGAGATGTCAGCGCCATATCGAGACACTGGCGGCCTCAGTTCTCTCTGATGGAAAAGAGCGAGGGGGCGTCGTCCATCTTTTTTTACAGTCTATGTTCCAGACGATGAATAAGGGTCTTATCAAGCGAAACGATCACTCATTTAACAAAAATAAATACCAAAGTTTAAGTTTATAAGCTCAAATGCTCGCCTTGCTCTGTTCTGTGATGTGCGTTCGTGACTCTCCTGTTCGAACTTGTTTATCAAAAATGAACGAATCTTTTTCAGTCAACTCGTTCATTTAGTTCGCTGAATGAACCGAAGATTTGTTCACTCTCCAGTTCGAATTCTTTTATCAAAATGAACAAATCTTTTGCAAAGTCAACTCGTTCATTTCGTTTGTTGAATGAACCAAAGATTCGTTCACTCTCCTGTTCGAATTCGTTTATCAAAATGAATGAATCTTTTTCAGAGTCAACTTGTTCATTTCGTTCGTTAAATGAACCAAAGATTTGTTCACTCTCCTGTTCGAATTCGTTTATCAAAATGAACAAATCTTTTGCAAAGTCAACTCGTTCATTTCGTTCGTTGAATGAACCGAAGATTCGTTCACTCTCCTGTTCGAATTCGTTTATCAAAATGAATGAATCTTTTTCAGAGTCAACTCGTTCATTGAATGAACCAAAGATTCGTTCACTCTCCTGTTTGAATTCATTTATCAAAATGAACGAATCTTTTTCAGAGTCAACTCATTCATTTCATTCGTTGAATGAACCGAAGATTTGTTCATTCTCCTGTTCGAACTCGTTTATCAAAATGAACAAATCTTTTTCAGAGTCAACTCGTTCATTGAATGAACCAAAGATTCGTTCACTCTCCTGTTCGAATTCGTTTATCAAAATGAACAAATCTTTTTCAGAGTCAACTCGTTCATTTAATTCGTTGAATGAACCGAAGATTTGTTCACTCTCCTGTTCGAGCTCGTTTATCAAAATGAACAAATCTTTTTCAGAGTCAACTCGTTCATTGAATGAACCAAAGATTTGTTCACTCTCCTGTTCAAACTCGTTTATCAAAAATGAACAAATCTTTTTCAAAGTCAACTCGTTCATTTCATTCGTTGAATGAACCGAAGATTTGTTCACTCTCCGTTCGAACTCGTTTATCAAAATGAACAAATCTTTTTCAGAGTCAACTCGTTCATTGAATGAACCAAAGATTCGTTCACTCTCCTGTTCGAATTCATTTATCAAAATGAACAAATCTTTTTCAAAGTCAACTCGTTCATTTCGTTCGTTGAATGAACCGAAGAATTGTTCACTCTCCTGTTCGAACTCGTTTATCAAAATGAACAAATCTTTTTCAAAGTCAACTCGTTCATTTCGTTCGTTGAATGAACCGAAGAATTGTTCACTCTCCTGTTCGAACTCGTTTATCAAAATGAACAAATCTTTTTCAGAGTCAACTCGTTCATTGAATGAACCAAAGATTTGTTCACTCTCCTGTTCAAACTCGTTTATCAAAATGAACAAATCTTTTTCAAAGTCAACTCGTTCATTTAGTTCGTTGAATGAACCGAAGAATTGTTCACTCTCCTGTTCGAACTCGTTTATCAAAATGAACAAATCTTTTTCAGAGTCAACTCGTTCATTTCATTCGTTGAATGAACCGAAGATTTGTTCACTCTCCTGTTCGAACTCGTTTATCAAAATGAACAAATCTTTTTCAGAGTCAACTCGTTCATTGAATGAACCAAAGATTTGTTCACTCTCCTGTTCAAACTCGTTTATCAAAAATGAACAAATCTTTTTCAAAGTCAACTCGTTCATTTCATTCGTTGAATGAACCGAAGATTTGTTCACTCTCCGTTCGAACTCGTTTATCAAAATGAACAAATATTTTTCAGAGTCAACTTGTTCATTGAATGAACCAAAGATTTGTTCACTCTCCTGTTCAAACTCGTTTATTTGTGTCTGTGTATCTTATTGTAACTTTTTGTTTTTGTTTTATGTATATTTGTATGTATTGCTTTAATGTTTAATTAAAAAAAAAAAAAAAAAGTTTATCAAAATGAACAAATCTTTTTCAAAGTCAACTCGTTCATTTCGTTCGTTAAATGAACCAAAGATTTGTTCACTCTCCTGTTCGAACTCGTTTATCAAAATGAACAAATCTTTTTCAGAGTCAACTCGTTCATTGAATGAACCAAATATTCGTTCACTCTCCTGTTCAAACTCGTTTATCAAAATGAACGAATCTTTATCAGAGTCAACACATTCATTTTGTTCGTTGAATGAACCAAAGATTCGTTCATTTCAGCAAAAGTTTTTTTTAAAAGTGAACTACTCCTTTAAATAAAGCACATAAACAGTACCTGAAATTATCTTGTCGAATGTAGTTAGGACACGGTGTTATACCCATATACAGTATAAGTCAATGAACAGCCTTAATAAAGTCTTACAGATTACTAACTAAAAAAATTGTTTAGGGCTTAGTTACCCTAAAAAAGGTGGAAGAGAGGGGTAAGCAGAAGGATCGTAAACCACTACGCCACTCTAAAAAGTACGGGAACCACTGGGTAAGGGCATCCAGAGGTAGAAACACCCAGTGACTAGACGACCTCCAAATAAAACCACTGTCAATGTGAAGGGAATTGGCTTTAGAGGTAGGAAACAAAGTGATCAATTGAGTTTGTGTAAACACCACATGGGGCGTCATTTCCAACATCAAGTAATAGTGCATCCCAAACTCCAACCGTGTCAAAGTGCTCGGGGTATAAAGACCTCTCAGACCTCATCGAGGCAGAACATGATGTTTGCTCGCTGTAATGAAATGTCAATACAAGCTAACTGATGATTCCTGTAATAGCAGGTGGAAGCTTCCGGCGATGTCGAACTGAAGTTCACCATGTAATCTTCATCTGTCATACGATCCCGCATTGGCCTTTCTCTCACACGTCAGCTTTCCATCCCTGCTGATTAATTACGGGCCTATTTTAAACTTTCACAAAAAGCCACAACGCAGCTCTACGGCTAATTAATCAAAACGCCTGTCCCAGATACAACACAACCGTCACTTTTCAATGTCTTGGAAACGGCTGGCCTTGTTTTCCTGGGTGGCGGAAAACAACACACGAGTAACACACACGGTTCTTACTACACTCTTAGAAGAAAAGGTTCTATATGGAACCTTAAAAGGTTCTAAAGCGCTACGTAATTGGAACCCCTAAAATGCAATGCATGAATGATCACAAAATTCAAGATATGGGGGTTAAAAAATTTAATTAATCAATATCACATCACACGAAGAGTGCCATTTCAGTTTTTATCCTCCAAAAATCAGCATGATTAAAATGGGATATAAACGGTTTAATAAACAATAATTTAATTACAACGGCAAAATATTGGAGAATAATGTAAAATATGAATGAATAATAGCCTATAAATATTAACCTTTGTGGCAAAAGGGTTCTTTCTTGTCATTATTATCTTTTTTTTTGCATAAAAGGTTCTTTGCAGTTGAGTAAAGAACCCTATGCTACATTTATAGAACCCTTTTTTCTAAGAATGTAGGGATGAAATGGTTACCAGTTTGATGCTAAACCACAATAATAAAAAATTCTTGAAGTTTAGTATTAGAGAAATTCATTATTAAAAATCATTAAAACTGTATTTTTTGAGAATCACAATTTGAAAACAGTCTAATGCAACGTACACTCTTAGAAAAAATAATCTATATATGTAGCATAGGGATCTTTACTCAACTCCAAATGACATTTTATGCTAAAAAAGGTTCAATAATGACAAGAAATAACGCATTTGGCACAAAGGTTCTTTATAGGCTATTAGTCCTTCATATATTACATTATACTCCAATATTTTGTAGTTGTAATTAAATTATTGTTTATTAAACTTAACATCACATTTTAATCATGCTGATTTTTGGAGGAGAAAATCTGAAATGGCACTCTTCGTGGTATATTGATTAACTACATAAAATGATATAAATATATACATTTTCTAACCCCCATATTTTGAATTTTGATATAGAAAATTTTAGGGGTTCCAAATACGTAGCGCTTTAGAACATTTGAAGGTTCTATATAGAACCTTTTCTTCTTAGAGTGTAGGTTTGGATTTGTGTGAGAGTGCTAAAAGAATTTATAATATGACAGAATGTATGAAGAAATTAATTCTATGTCTTTAGAAAAGTTATAAAGAGATTTGCTTTCAATCTTCCCTCCGTGTAACGCCTAATAAAGTAGTGTTTATAGGCTTATAATTGCGTCCTTGTTTACCAATATTTCTGCAGTTCCATAAGCGCCACCTACTGTCAGAGAGTAGATTTACATTTTCATTCAACATGTCTGCTGTTTTTATTCAGAGTCTTTCAGACTAACATGAAAATGTTTTTAAATTGTTATATCTAAAAATGTCAACAATTCAGATGTACAGAAGAATTGTTTATGACGCATATGACAGTCCTAAACTTTCATAAAACTTTAGCCTAGATTTTCAGTATATTTCAAGGCCTGTACCGTTATAATTAGGGCTGTCAAACGATTAATCGCGATTAATCACATCCAAAATAAAAGTTTGTGTTTACATAATATATGTGGGGGCACTGTGTATAATTATTTTGTGTATATATAAACACAAACACATGCATGTTTAAGAAAAAAATAAAAATTATATATAAAATATTTATATATAATATAAATTATATATAAATCTATATACAGTATATAAATATGAAAATATTTCTGAAATATATACAAGCGTGTGTTTATATATATATATATATATATATATATATATATATATATATATTAATTATACACACTGCACCCACATATATTATGTAAACACAAACTTTTATTTTGGATGCGATTAATCGCATTAATCGTTCGACAGTAGTTATAATATTGATAACCTTGATCATTTTGGTCACTAATAATCAAGATATGAAAATTTCATAGTGTTTTATCTCTAGTACTCGCAAAATACATCACTAAAATTATTACCAGTATTAGTAAAGCTATTTTAAAACTAAATTAATCTACATGATATGAAGTAAATGAAACAGTTGAAACTCGAAAAATTAGAATATGGTGCAAAAGTTCATTTATTTCAGTAATTCAACTTAAAAGGTGAAACTATTATTATAAGATATAAGATATTATATAGACTCATTACATGCAAAGTGAGATATTTCAAGCCTTTATTTGTTATAATAGTTTACAGATATGAAAACCTTTTCACAATATTCAAATTTTGAATTTGGGGTTTTCATATCTGTAAGACATAATCATCAAAATTATAACAAATAAAGGCTTGAAATATCTCACTTTGCATGTAATCAGTCTAAATAATATATTAGTTTCACCTTTTAAGTTGAATTACTGAAATAAATGAACTTTTGCACCATATTTCGAGTTTCACCTGTACAGTCAGACAACCGTTTTGAAGAATTGCACTACCGTGATTTTTTTACCGACAGTAATTTCAATGTCAAATAAATGTTCTTTTAAACTTTCTATTCGTCAAAGAATCTTGACACATAAAATGAAACCGTTTCAGGCAGCTCAAGAACGCAGACGAGTTTGTTTATCCGCATCACGGCTATATTTCCACACACTTCTCATTGATATGCATCACGCTTGTACATTCATTACATTCAAAAATGCTGAAGTTACCATTCAATTAAGCCCTTAATGATGGGGATTGTACAGGCGGCGTGTGCCTAGTTTGGATGCCGGCGAGACTGAAGACCACAGCCGTAATTTCACCGTCCACTCGTTTACATTTTAATGGACTGAGGCTTGCAGGAATCCAGCTTTTCCCTCTGATTTAAGCAGGAAGCTCTTGAATAAATATACAGCTCCTTGACAAGCAAGAAAATGGGAAGTGGGAGGGAAAAGAAATCAAAGCGGGGACGATTTAGACATTTGGTATTGATTGCAAGCTTATGCCAGAGATGCAGAGGCACGCTTGATTTGTGGCAGAATCGTAAAGGGAAACAGAGAGCGTGAGAAAGATTGAGAGTGTTTTCGTAAAACATCTCTGAAGATTAAACGGCTTATAACCCAACTGTGTTTTATCAACTTTTTAGACGTGCATTCACCCCAGAAATGCTAAACTCACCACACTCGAGGATCCCTCTCTACATTAGCCCTGACAAAACGGCAAGAAAGAGAGATTTAGTCATCACAGGATTTCTCATTTTCATCCCTTTCGATGCCGGATGTTCCCACGGCTAAAAAAAAAAATTTAAGAAGATCTCCAGGGGGGGGGGGTTTGCACCATCCAGCATTATTGAAGCTATAAATACAAGATAAGATGCTGAATAAACAAGCGCACTCTAATAAACAAGACGCGTCTGCTATGCTAAATGTTGCATGGCTGGAATAAACAACTTAAACGAGCTAGTGTAGATGACCTTTGAATTTGTCTTGCCATGTTATGTAACAAGAATCAATTATTTGTGTCATATATTTTTGACATAATCTAGTGTACATTTATAGCTTATTCTTGCCAAGAACAGCCCGTTTAGATGTTAAAGCCCCCCTGTGGGGAAAACATGTTTATGTGGTGTTTTTAATACGCTTAAAGCATGTGTATTTCATAAGTGGACAGCATTGCTGAGTATTTCCTCCTTAAAACTGCAAAGACAGTCTCAAAAACACGCTTTGAAATCGCTGGTGTTTCTGACGTCACAAACCACCTTGTAACCAATCAGATCAACGTGTGATCGGCAACCAGTGGATCTCTGAGTGAGTGGAGACAGGGCTCATTTGCATATTCATAGAACCACATATACTAAATGAGGCAAGGGTGTCGAGTTACATTCAAGATATTTTAAGACATGAAGGAAAAAACTTTTAAATATGTAAGTTCGGTGATCAAAGATGAGATTTAAGGTACAAAATGATTGACAGGGGGACGTTAAACATATAGGCCTATATATATATATATATATATATATATATATGAAGAGTTCAGATGCAAAAACCTCTAAACTTGTATTTTTAAGTTCAGTAATTTCACTTAAATGGCAATGAAGATTACCTATTAATTGTCATTTAAGTGAAATTACTGAACTTAAATATACAAGTTTGATAAAAAATGATCATTTTAGAAGAAAATTTCAAATGGCATTTAGAGGCTTTTGCATCTGAACTCTTCATATATATATATATATATATATATAAATTCGGGCTGTCAAAACGATTAAACGCGATTAATCGCATCCAAAATAAAAGTTTGTGTTTACATAATATATGTGGGGGCACTGTGTATAATTATTTTGTATATATATAAAAACACACATGCATGTATATTTAAGAAAAAAATATTATTTATATATAAAATATTTATATATAATATAAATTACAGAATATACATGAAAATATTTCTTTAATATATACAAGCATGTGTGTGTGTTTATATATATATAATAATTATACACAGTGCACCCACATATATTATGTAAACACAAACTTTTATTTTGGATGCGATTAATCGCGATTAATCGTTTTGACAGCCCTAATATAAATAATATATATATAGTTTATTTATTTATTTATTTTTTGCACTGAAAATATCAGTGAATTATTACTTTTTTAATGTAAATTTATATAATCTTGGATATGATGCGAAGGTTTCCTTTTAGCAAACGGCCCTCAGTCAAGTTTGATTTTTGGCCCTTCGTATTAAAGTTTGGGAACCTCTGCCGACTTTCTATTTTAAGGGATGTCACACATTTTTCTTGTTATAATTCCAATGTTAAACTTCGTTTGCCAAATTTTTCAAAAGGAATTTAAAATTTTATTTGAATACAACATGAAAAAATGTGTAGATTTAATTTGTTGATGTTGAACAAGAAATTCTTTTCGATTAATAACATTTTATTTAACCAGTAGAACAGAAATTACAGAATCCAGAAGTTTTTTAAAAAAAAAATGGAAGGAAAAAAAAGGAATTCAGAAAAATGTAAATAGAATAGAGGCACTCTAGACATGGACCAAGCCTTATAATCATATTTTATCTAGACTAGATTATTAAGTAATCTGTTTTTCTCTCATCAGTGATGGAAGTCTGGCCACCAAACAGATCGTTTTCCTCCAGAGGCCGATGTTGCCTCGCAAGAAGAAAGAATCCAAGGTGAGTGAACTCTCAAACACACACACACTCACACTCTCACATACACACACTCACTCTGCAGCTGCCGGGCTGAAACACAGTTTGTGTTAGCAGTGTATCTACAGGGTTCAGGCGTTTCCTTAAATCACCACATAAAATGAGGCAAAAAAGCACAAGACGCTTGAACAGAACAATGCATAATTTAAACAAATATTTGGCTCCATGCCACTTCAAAGAAAACCACAGCGAGTGTGTGTGTAGTGGGTGTTGCTGCGTGTGTGGTTTTCCTGAAGATATTTATTTACATGGCAGTGTTGTCTTTTTACTTTATTTTGGAAGAAAGGACCAATGCAAGCTTAGTGCGCTGTGCTAAGCTTGTCAGTTTTACACGCAATACAATGCCTCGTCAATTCATATTCACAACCATAACAAACTGAAGACGAGAATCCAAATGAACTTTGAACAAAAATGTCACGTGGCATGCTGGAGCTTTGGGTCCCATGCATCTCAATGAGGAATCCACAGATTTAACATTCAGCGTATTCAGAAGTGCAAGACAGCAATAATCAAGTTTTCAACACTGTTATAAATCACAATGATCTGTGATTTAAAGTTCTTGAAGGAAATGGGCTTTAAAACTGAAGGGTTTTGCAGTGGATGGTGAGAGCATCAAAACGTTAAGAAATACTTTATGCAAATCAGGGGTGGAGACCGATGGACGACAGCCAATCACAGCATTTTTCAATGGTGTCGGTTCAGGAAGTATTTTTTTTCCATTCATTTCTCCCATAGGGCAAGCAAAAAGCCTTCGTTAAAGCGTTTTAGGCCATGAATGAACCAAACCAACCGGCTTACCAGGAGAATCACAACTTTACAGACTTTGATTTGAAGCAAAAATTACTTAAAAATCTGACAAAAATACAAAGACTGCATTTATTGGCTTCAGAGAGGGAAAGAACTACAATCCCATGAAGCATTGCGAAAACAGTATAATCGAGTTAAAGCCACAATCTGTACTTTTTCGGCTTTAAAAATAGCAAAAATAACTGTATCTATGTTATATAATTCTATTAGATGTGTACTTACATTATCCCGACAGTTTCAACCAACTTTCAAATACGGAGAAATTTATAGTTTAATTCGAAGACACGGGACGTTACTTTATTTCCGTTTCGTCGTCCGTCTATGGCGTCATATAACCTTTGACTCCACTATTTTCTCTAACTTCCTTGCGGAACCCGGTGAAACCACCAAACACAAAGGGGAACACTGGACTACCGCCAAGAAAGCATAGAAAATGACGAAAAAAAAAAAAGTAAGACGTATTTTTATGCGTGTAAATCACGTGCCCGCTCACTCAGATGAGATGCACTGTCCCCCGGTGGCGCTGCTCGCGCATATAGCGCTGCCCGTTCCGGTCGTATCATTCAAATCCGCCAACTGTTGCTGTTAGCGAGCCGCGCAGGAGAAGTATGACACAGGTAAACATTGGGGTTGCATTTAAAGCTTCTTGACAAGCTAAATCTACAGAGAGATGCCGTATATCCGTATATTTTGTAAAAACGATCATGTCATGTCATGAGCTGAGCTGGTTGTCATTGACAGCGACAACAACTCCCGCGAGCCCACGCTCTTTCCTGACGTCATCAAAGTACGTCTTTGTTATTATGTGAAATGAGTGACCCCTGGTGGCCAAAAAAATTACATATTGTCCGTTTAAAAAGGATAGAGAAAATATCAAACTATGCATTTAAAAATGTTGATACATACCAATGTATTGCAAAATATGCATATCTATTGAAATATAATTAGAAAGCGAAGGTATATCCTTGATTCTGTGTTTCGCGGTGTTTTATAGGAGTGGGAGGAGCTAAATAGCTCTTTTTGGCATGTTTTGCTTCTTTCGGCTCTCTGATTGGTGGAATTTTCTGTACAGCATCATGGGTAATGTAGTTTTTCGCCACGAATGCCGCTGTCAAACATGTTTACTTTAAAACTAAGGTGAAAACATGCGGGCTGACGACAACAAAAGCAAATACCATCGATTAACAACCTCGTAGCTCATAGCAGGGCTAACTTTAACGGTTTATAACTTATTGTTAAAACAAAAGTACAATAGATTTTCCATCTATCATCATACACACACATTATATACAGCGAGAGAGTGAGAGAGAGAGGTTATGGTGGAGCATGAAAGGCTTTTTAACACTTACTTCACTACAGTAGGTGACTCATTCACGGCTGGCGTGACCAAAGTCCTCAGTCCTGTCACTGTTGATGTCCGGTTTTTCAGACACACTGTTGTTGTATAAAAGCACCTGTTGACTACTCTGGTTTCAGACAGTTTTCCGACACAGCAAAACACGACGTGTAATTATTTATTTCACGGCTCTCTGGATTACTTGACGTTTGATTAATCAATCGCGGCATCCAACGGTCTCATACACTTGTGTCCATAGCAACGCCGTCATCTGCTCCCGCGGCTAATTTGAAACTGGCGCCACTTTTGCGTCTTCGCGCGCCTCACTCTCATACATACGTGAAGCAACTAGCGCCATCGTGCGTCTCGGATATCCATTACAGTAAAAATCACCTCAAGCCAGGGAACTTGAGAAGTAATATTACTGGAATATTTTTGCAGTGCTTTTAGTCTATGGGCTGTTGTAATGGACTGTTATTTCTTTGATTTGTTGAGATAATTTAGGCTACAAGTATAGGTCATTTCAATTTAAATGAATATTAAAAGATTGCCCTCCGAGAGGAAATTGTTATGAACCATAACACAAACTGTAACAAAAAAAAAATAACAAAAATACGTGTGTATGTGTGTGTGTGTATGAGTCTGTGTTTTAATAAGAATTTCAAGCAAAATTAAATTATATATATATATATATTAGCCAGGGCTGTCAAAACGATTAATCGCATCCAAAATAAAAGTTTGTGTTTACATAATATATGTGGGGGCACTGTGTATAATTATTTTGTATATATATATATATATATATATATATATATATATATATATATATAAACCACACATGCATGTATATTTAAGAAAAAAATATTATTTATATATAAAATATTTATATTTATATATAATATAAATTATTTATAAATATACAGAATATACATGAAAATATTTCTTAAATATATATAAGGATGTGTGTTATATATATATATAATAATTATATACAGTGCACCCACATATATTATGTAAACACAAACTTTTATTTTGGATGCGATTAATCGCGATTAATCGTTTTGACAGCCCTAATATATATATATATATATATATATAAACTAAATAACTTATAACTAAACTCAGCAATAAAAAAACACAACATAATGCAATATATATATATATATATATATATATATATATATATATAAATGTTTTTATATTTTATTTTATATATGTATTTGTAATAAATATTACCTATTATTTATATAAAATTAAATGGTATATTTTTTAAAAAATATATAAAATAAAATGTATGATTTAATTTAATAAATGTTTAAAAAAAACGTAGATATTACATTTTTGCATTTTTATTAATTAAAATTATAAAATAATTAATACTTTTAAATAAATGTTGTTGTTTTTGTTTTTTACAAAAAAATAGGCAATCAGAATTTTGATAAAGCGTGTACATAAAGTGTAATTTTTTATAGATCATGCAAGCGTTGATTCATAAAATGATGATAAAACAGCCTAATGGTAAAGCACACTTTTTAAAGAGACAATTCATGAAATATGTTCTTGTATTTTAGCTCATTATCTTCTTCTTTTTTTCTCAAAGTCTCAAAACTCTCTGTCGACATTATCTATTTCAGAAAGTCATCTTTAAAGCACGGAACAAGTCCAACAAGAACTCGGTGAAGGACGCACCAAAGAACAAGAAGAAGAAAGAGAAAGAGACGAGTGATCAAAAGAAGAGCGCAGACGACACGAATGCAAGCGTGAACGAGCGACGGGGGGAAAACATGAGTAATGAGGCT
Source organism: Cyprinella venusta (assembly GCA_038021265.1). NCBI lineage: Eukaryota > Metazoa > Chordata > Actinopteri > Cypriniformes > Leuciscidae > Cyprinella > Cyprinella venusta. Next base: position 34,068,912 of record CM075874.1, read on the forward strand.
GAAGAGCAGAAAGAGGAAGGAGAGGAGACAGAGGCGACAGGAAGTGATGTCACAGCTGGCAGGGAGAAGCAGGAAGCAGGAAGTAGCGAAGGAGATGGAAACGCTGAGGAGAAGGTAAACGAGAGTAGTGTGAAAACTGAAGCTGAAATGGGACGGCAGGAAGAGGAAGTGGACAAACAGGAAGACGGCTCAGCCAATCAGGATTGAGGATGCGCTCAACCCACCTGGCCAATGAAAGTGGGCCTTTATGAATGTTATAATGCTACATACCTTGCAAAAAAAAAAAATCTCAATATTTTGTCTTGTCCAGTCTCTAAACATCCCTAAAACAAGATCAAGAACAAGAACAAGATTGCTGCCTTCAATTTAAGTACAATCAACTTGAATGTTTCAGTCATTTCAACTTAAATTTAAAAAAAAAAAAGAGTTGAATCTTTTTATAATCTTGTGAAAATGCATTGAAGCAATGTAAAAAAACGTTATCATAACTTATTGATCGTGTCATTTTTAGGGCTGGGCAACGATTAATCACATCCAAAATAAAGGTCTGTCTGTGTTTACAGATATGTGTACTGTATAATTATTTTGTATATATAAATACACACACATGCATGTATATATTTCAGAAATATTTGTGTTTGCATATTTATACATCATTTATATTATATACTGTATAAATATAAATATTTGACATATAATTAACACATTTTTCTTAAATCTATACATGCATATGTGTGTATTTATTTTATTTATATATTCAAGATACATTACTTACACTGTAAAAAAAAAAATATGCTTTATCTAATCAATAAAATTGTGGCAACATATTACAAGCAATATTATTAATTAAATTGTACAAATTAGAATTAATTAGAATGTTAATTTGATTAACTATTACTCAATTCTAATTTGTTCAATTTAATAAATAATATTGCTTGTAATCTGTTACCACAATTTTGTTGATTAGATAAAGCATATTCATTTTTACAGTGTAATACACATACAGGTAAAACTCGAAAATTAGAATATCGATCAAAAGCTCATTTCAATTCAACTTAAAAGTTGAAACTAATATATAATATGGACTCATTACATGCAAAGTGAGATATTTCAAGCCTTTATTTGTTATAATTGTGATGATTATGGCTTACAGATATGAAAACCCAAATTCAAAATTAGAATATTGTGAAAAGGTTTTCATATCTGTAAACTATTATAACAAATAAAGGCTGGAAATATCTCACTTTGCATGTAACGAGTCTATATAATATATTAGTTTCACCTTTTAAGTTGAATTACTGAACTTTTGATATAAATATAATTAAATTTTTCGAGTTTCACTTGGATATTATGCAAACACAAACTTTTATTTTGGATGTGATTAATCGTTGCCCAGCACTAAAAAAATAAACGTCATAATATCTTGTTTTATTAATGTTTATATACTCCTGACATGACAAAACTACTGGTTGCCGTGGTGAAGCTTTCAGTTTCAGACTGCCACACACACACACACACACCTCTTGACCAATACTGAGTGTTTAACTGGAGCGATGGCGTCCGGAAGGACTGGGATCCGGGAAGAGGAGGGCCGATGGGAAGAGAGATCAGTCGATGCACTGGATGGGAAAACCACATTAATGTTTAGTGGATGAGCCCACAGGGACGTTGCGAGAAGCAATCTATTGTGATGTATATGGTGCATTTGTTTGTGTCTGTTTTTGTTTACATTTATAGGAATATTTCACGGCACCGTCCAAACACAAAAAGGTCAGACTCTCTAGACTTTAAGAGAAACATACTGGGAATATTGATATTACTTTTTTTTAGATGAGACTTTTTGTAAGTTTGGGTCGTTAACTTTCTGGTTTAAAGGGATAATTCACGCAGAAATTAAAAATCTGTCATCATTTTATTTGTCAATGTTGTTCCAAACCATGCAGGAAGTCATAATTATGAGAAATTGACATACTAAGTTATAGTTTTGAGATAAAATGTTGAAATTATCACATACAGTGCACAAGATTTACACATTTTAATTGTATAGTCAAATTCCATCAACTTGAATTGAATAATCTTTACATTTTCATAATAACTAGTAAAACAACTAGAGATTATTAAAACCTTTTTCCGGAAATCCTAATGGATTCAAATTCATTAAAACAAAAATAAATAAATAAATAAATAAATTAGGGCTGTGAAATGATTAATCGCATCCAAAATAAAAGTTTGTGTTTACATAATATATGTGGGTGCACTCTGTATAATTATTTTGTATACATATAAATACACACACATGCATGTATTTTTAAGAAAAAAAATTTATATATAAAATATTTAAATTTATATATAATATAAATTATATATAAATCCATATACAGTATATACATGAAAATATTTCTTAAAAATATATACAAGCATGTGTGTGTATTTATATATATAAAATAATTATACACAGTGCACCCACATATATTATGTAAACACAAACTTTTATTTTGGATGCGATTAATCGCGATTAATTGTTTGACAGCCCTAAAATAAACATGTTTGAATTTATGAATACGAATCACAAACTAAATGGTCTATTCTGTTATTCGATTAAGATTTATAAAAATGTTTTATTAAGCTTTAGGTTTTTTTAGAATCTTGATTCATAATATGATTAATTTGTAAGGATTATTTTCACTGTAAAAAATAATGTTGGTTTAACTTAAAGTAATTAACCTGGTTGCCTTTTTTATTTACTTAACTTTTAAGTTCATTGAAAGTGAAAAATTTTGTTAATACAATGAAGGAGATTGATTTAATCACCAGAAACTCAAAATATTATGTTATCTGAACTACATAAATTATTTAAGTTGATTTGACAAAAGAAAAAATGTGATTAAAAATGATGAAAATATATTTTTTACAGTGTATACAATTAAAATTCGTAAAATCTTTAAATAAAATACTTTTTTAAAGTGTAGTATGTCATAATTATGAGGCACAAATAAACATAAATATTCATAATAACATAAATTATTTTATCCTGTATTTGTGCGTATACTATATTTATATGCTTATTCGAATTTTGCATTGTTTCCTTAGCCATCAATCATCCATTAAAAGTCTGATCAACAAATGGTGATGAAATGATGACAGAATAATCATCATTTCTGGTGAATTATTCCTTTTAAAAGAGGCAGATGGTGTAACAAGCTTGAGTTTCGGTCCAGTTGGACTTCGCTTCACTTTCACGTCGAGACAAGCGGCTAAAGCAAATGATTTCAGCATTTCTCTAAAAGCAATGAAGCATCACTCGTGATTTAGATGTTCCCTGTTTTAGTTTACAGGCACATTTCTGACTCTGATTCGAGATGAACATGAATTTAAAGTCTTGCACAGAGAAAAATAATAATTAATATTCCATTTAAAAATAAGAAAAGTGAATTTTGATATCTCATCATTTTGATTTCTCTTAGGATAGCTCTATTGGCCAGCGGGTCACGTTTAAAATCATAATGGCTTTTCCGCTCAGTCCTCCTGCTGGGAGAAACCTCTCAAACTGGACGTTTCTCATGATCATATACACTTTAAAGCCGCTCACCTCGTGTTTTCAGAGCGGCTCCTGACACACTGTCGTTATAATTGAGCTTCTGTCACAGCGCTGTTGTTGGCCCGGAGCCGGAGGGGAAAGGCCTTGTTGATTGTTTTAATACATAAGACACATTCAGCAGAGACAAAGACATTTCTAACACATGCACTCTCACAAGAAAACACTCTCTAAAAAATGCTGGGTTGTTTCAACCCATGTTTGGGTCAAATATGGACCAACCCAAATGTTGGGTTTCAAAATGTAATTAAAAATGTACAGCAATTGTTGAGTTTGTCCATATTTGACCCAAACATGGCTTCTTAAATGGGTTCTGTCATTAAATCAATTTATTTTTAATTTCGTAAACATACTTTATCACAAGAATAAAAATGTAATGCATTATGCACTAAAAATGCTGGGTTGTTTCAACCCAAATTTGGGTCAAATATGGACAAACCCAAATGTTGGGTTAAAAATGTAATTAAGAAAAGGTACAGTTGAAAGTGAAAGTTGAAGTTGGGTTCAAATTTTAAATGACATTTTTAACCCAACATTTGGGTTAGTCCATATTTGACCCAAATTTGGGTTAAAACAACCCAGCATTGTTTAGAGTGTGACATTTCTCCTTATATTGAGCCGTTTTAGCCTAAGGTCAAGAACCCTAGAGGTCAATACACCAAAAATATTGGGTTGTTTCAACCCATGTTTGGGTCAAATACGGACAAACCCAAATTGCAAAATTCCAATTCCAAAATTTGAAAATTCAATTCCAAAATTCAAATTCCAAATTGCAAACCCAAAAATGCAATTTAAAAATGTAACCCAATGGCTGGGTTTGTCCATATTTGACCCAAAATTGGGTTAAAACAACCCAGCATTGTTTATTGTGTAAGACGTTTCTCCTTATATTGAGCTGTTTTAGCAAAAAAAGTCAAGAACCCTAGAGTTCAATATCCATTAAAAATGGTGGGTTGTTTCAACCCAAATTTGGGTCAAATACAGACAAACCCAAATGTTGGATTAAAAATGTAATTAAGAAAATGTACAGTTGAAAGTGAAAGTTGAAGTTAGGTTCTAATTTTTAATTACATTTTTAACCCAACATTTGGATTAAAAATGCAATTTAAAAATGTAACCCAACGCTGAGTTTGTCCATATTTGACCCAAAATTGGGTTAAAACAACCCAGCATTGCTTATTGTGTAAGACATTTCTCCTTATATTGAGCCGTTTTAGCAAAAAAGTCAAGAACACTAGAGTTCAATATCCATTAAAAATGCTGGGTTGTTTTAACTCAATTTTGGGTCAAATATGGACAAACTAGCGTTGAGTTACATTTTTAAATTGCATTTTAACCCAACATTTGGCTTTGTCCACATTTGACCCAAAATTGAGTTAAAACAACCCAGCATTTTTTAGAGTGTGAGCCTTTTTTTAAAGAGTGTGTTTAATCTCACACACACATATTTTTCAAGCATGATTTTTCTGGCCAATGTGGAATATACATGTTTCGAGGTGGTAAAAATCCACAGAAATGAGATTAAAACATGGTAAAATGTGTTAAAGTATATAAAAAACATTCAATTTTTGTATATGAATGGAGGAATAGTTTGTGAATGCCGTTCCGGTGGACGTGTGTGTGTGTGCAGATCCTGCTTATCTCTGACAGACTGTAATTATGTTCCAGTGTGTGCCAGTATGCACACTTCTTCTGCTAGTATGCACACTGTCAGCATCTGTTCTGATAAGCTCGGCTTGTGCTCTCCATTATCTCCATTTATTCCTCGACTGATTTGGGAACAGAACTGCATCTGCTACCGTTTAGGACACACTCTACATCCATAGTCCACTTCAGACTTTCTACAGACTAACTTTGCACACGTCGACTTATGGAAGCTTGTTGCGCCACAGAATAAAACATTTTAAAAGATAATTTGCGACTTTTTATCTCACAATTGCGAGTTTACATCTCAAAATTCAGACTTATTTCTCAGAATTGCGTGTTATAAAGACAGAATTGCGAAAAATAAACTGATAACTCGTAATTGCGAGTTTATATCTCACAATTCTGAGAAAAGATATCAGAATTTCGACATATAAACTCGCAATTATGTGTTATAAAGTCGGAATTGCGAGATGTAAACTCGCATTTGTGAGAAAAAAAGTCAGAATTGTACACTGGGTTGTTTTAACCCACTTTTGGGTAAAATATGGACCAAATATGGACAAAAATATTTGACCCAAAATTGGGTTAAAACAACCCAGCATTTTTTAGAGTGTACAGTTGTAAGTGAAAGTTGATGTTGGGTTAAAATTTTTAATGACATTTTTAACCTAACATTTGGGTTTGTCCATATTTGACCCAAATTTGGGTTAAAACAACCCAGTAATGTTTAGAGTGTAAGACATTTCTCCTAAAAAGTCAAGAACCCTAGAGTTCAATATACACTCTAAAAAAAATGCTGGGTTGTTTTAACCCAATTTTGGGTCAAATATGGACAAACCCAAATGTTGGATTAAAAATGCAATTTATAAATTTAACCCAACAGCTGGGTTTGTCCATATTTGACCCAAAAATTGGGTTAAAACAACCCAGCATTTTTTTAGAGTGTACACTAAAAATGCTGGGTTGTTTTAACCCAATTTTGGGTCAAATATGGAGTGTTGGATTACATTTTTATTCCATTTTATTTTATTACATTTATTACGTTTAAATTGCATTTTTAATCCAACGTTTGTGTTTATTTGACCCAAAATTTAGTTAAAACAGGGCCAATGTGGAATCTACATGTTTTGAGGGGGTAAAAATCCACAGAAATGAGATTAAAACATGATAAAATGTGTTAAAGTATAAAAAAGTCTAATGAAGTCAGAATTTCGAGAAATAAACTCGCAATTCAGATTTTTTTCTTTCGCAATTCTGACTTTATATCACGCAATTCTGAGATAAATAGTCTAATTGTGACATAAAAAGTCGTAATTACCTTTTTTATTTTTATTCTGAGGCAGAAACTCACATTAGAGTATTAGCAGACTGATAGATAAGTACAATAAGTTATAATAAAGGAGCATCAAAATAAAGTGTTAGCAAAAATCACGTCAACTAATACTCTAATTACTGATAGTCATAATAGTTAATACTAGTAGAATGTCTAAAGCGGACTATCGAATTATTTTAAATTTGCATAGAATAAAGCTCAACACAGGTCTGTTACACGTGGCCTTGAGTGGAGCACCGCTTTCATAAAACACATCTAGATTTACATTGTGTACACAACCGTTCAAAAGATTAAGATCATAAAGGGTGTTTTATTGTAAAGACATACATTTATAATGTCACAAACGAGTCTTTAAAACGTTCAATTCATCAAAGAATCCTGAAAAATGGATGACGCAAGATAATAATAATAATCATAAATGTTTCTTGAGCATCAAATCATCACATTAGAGTGATTTCTGAAGGGTCATGTGACACTGAAGAATTGCTGAAAATTAAATTTTAATAATAGTTCACAATTTTTACTGTATTTTGATCAAATAAATGCAGCACGACTTTTAAAAACATTAAAAAAAAATGTCGCTGACCTCAAACTTTTGAACGATAGTGTAAATATGTGTACATGCAGACAAATTAGTGCAAAAAATCTCTCAAACACAGCTTTTGTTTCACCCTCAAACCCTGTTAAACAAACACACACAGCCGCCACGCATATCTGACAGTCTTTGAATGTTCATTTGTCGACCCTTTATGTGGTTTATCCAGCTGGCAGTGACGGATGGATAGCGTGTAAAAGTAACGTTCAAGGCTCAGCTTTCTCTCACAATAGCAGGGAGATTATAAAGTCCGGTCTATAGGCATGCGGGGTCAAAGGTCGCAATAAAACACGCTATTAGAGGAAAACAAGGATGTGGCAGAAGTTATGAGACCGGATCAGCGGAGTGATGCGGAGCAATATTTACCCTGTGTGGTTTCTGGTGTCATACGTGTCAGTTCATCGGTTATATAACTGATTATGATGTCGCTCCGTCTATAAAAGAGTTGAAGATGCTGCATTTCTGCCCTCAAAGGATTTCACCATCTCTGCCTCTACATTTGCAGGTCGCTTCTATGATTATGATTGTCAGCCGCCGTTGTGAACATGATCAGTGTTTTTCATCGTTTCTATGGACAAGCAACATGATAATGTCATCATCTGTACAATTTGTATAATATAATAAATATGATTTATATTTGATTTGTTTTGGAGTTTTTATTTGACAAACATTTCAATCGTCCACTTTAGATAAATGCTGGGTTGTTTTAACCCAAATTTGGGTCAAATATGGACAAACCCAAATGTTGGGTTAAAAATGTATAGTTGAAAGTGAAAGTTGAAGTTGGGTTAAAATTTTTAAGTTACATTTTTAACCCAACATTTGGGTTTGTCCATATTTGATCCAAATTTGGGTTAAAACAACCCAGCATTGTTTATTGTGTAAGACATTTCTCATTATATTGAGCCGTTTTAGTAAAAAAGTTAAGTACCCTGAAGTTCAATATCCATTAAAAATGCTGGGTTGTTTTAACACAAATTTGGGTCAAATATGGACAAACCCAAATGTTGGGTTAAAAATGTAATTAAGAAAATGTACAGTTGAAAGTGAAAGTTGAAGTTGGGTTCAAATTTTAAATTACATTTTTAACCCAACATTTGGGTTTGTCCATATTTGACCCAAATTTGGGTTAAAACAACCCAGCATTGTTTAGAGTGTGACATTTCTCCTTATATTGAGCCGTTTTAGCCTAAGGTCAAGAACCCTAGAGGTCAATACACTAAAAATGCTGGGTTGTTTCAACCCATGTTTGGGTCAAATACGGACTAACCCAAATTGCAAAATTCCAATTCCAAAATTCAAATTCCAATTGCAAATCCAAAAATGCAATTTAAAAATGTAACCCAATGGCTGGGTTTGATAATGTCATCATCTGTACAATTTGTATAATATAATAAATATGATTTATATTTGATTTGTTTTGGAGTTTTTATTTGCCAAACATTTCAATCGTCCACTTTAAATAAACACTTTAAATCACAATGCACTCTAAAAAAATGCTGGGTTGTTTCAACCCAAAAATGGGTCAAATATGGACAAACCCAAATGTTGGGTTAAAAAATGTATTTAAAAAATGTATCAGTTGAAAGTGAAAGTTGAAGTTGGGTAAAAGTTCCATTTTTAACCCAACATTTGGGTTTGTCCATATTTGACCCAAATTTGGGTTAAAACAACCCAGCATTTTTTACTTTTGAATTTGGGGTTTTCATAATCCATAATCATCAAGGCTTGAAATATCTCACTTTGCATGTAATGAGACATAATATATTAGTTTCATATTTTAAGTTGAATTACTGAAATAAATGAACTTGAATTTGGGGTTTTCATCCATACGAAAAACTTTGCAACTATGTAAACTTATTCAACTAAAACTCTAATGACGTGCAAAGTTACGTATAGTTCGGGGAATGTCTAAAGTGGACCATCGGGATAAAGTGTAACCACAAATTTATTTGCATAGAGTAAATAAAACCTTGTGTTCAGGATCATTAAAAAAATATGATAATTAATTGATTTACCCCAATATGACAGTAATGAGAATCATCTTTCAGAAAAATGATAATTACAAAGAAACTAAAAATGACTAAACACATTAAGGGAATGGTAATGTGCGTAATTGTTTTCAAAATACTGTTGCAATGCAATGCAATGCAAAAAATAAAAATAAAAGTCATAAAATAGGCTGTTTTCTTCATGCAAAATGTAATTGGTTGAAATTTTAGGTTAAAATGATGAAGATCAAGTTCAATCTTGAGTTGTCAGAATGAAATCAGCAACATTTTAAAGTCAGTCTGCGTCCCAATTCATGCACTTAGTACGCACTATAAGTATAGACATTAAAAATGCAAGTAATGCAACAATGATGCATCCTTCTGTTCACAACATAAAGTAAAACTGCATACTGTTTCATGTGCCATTTTTTTAAAAAAATGGGTATGCATTGTATTATATAGTAATATTTCATTCTGAACAACAAACTGTAATGTGAATGCCAGTATCTGCCTCAGTCCTGCCAGACAAACCAGAATCATCAGTAAAGACAATCTTCAAACACACATGAAATCAATATACTCTACCGCCACTGATGTGTGTGAGAGACGAGGGCGCTGAATAATGGATAGATGTCTAACATCAGAGAGCATCATTATCAGGACACATTTTAGGGTTTCATTTTGAGGAGGAACGACAAAAGCAAGTGTGAAGTAAAATCAAGCAACAAACAAGCATGTAAAACAGTCTGAAGGAACACAGCGCCACCTAGTGGCCCGTGTGTGTCTGCACTCGTGTGATTCAAGGCCTTTTTACCATTCCTGCTTTTAAGATTTAGTTGTCCATTTTTATGGATCATTACTCAATTAAAACAGAGAGAGAATATTATATGGATGAATTTTGGTAATTAAATTAAATGAAGGTATTTGTTAGGCATTAAAAAAAGATCTGAATTATTAGTTAATCACCTGTACAGGATATCTGCGGGGATTTTAAACATAATTTTAATGCTTTTAAGACCTTGGAAAATGACTGTAATAAAAATAAAATAATACAAGTTATCAAAAGTGTGTTTTATAAAAATATATGGATTAATTTCAACCTTTAAACCATTTTTAAGAACTTGTGATTATAAATGATTATGCATATTAATATAGTCTAGATATCTTATTCTAAATTTTTAATAGCAACATCTCTAACAAAAAAATTAGTTCATGTTTAATTTAAGCATTTTTAAGGATCTATGTTTTTTTATACGGTATAGGGTTAACACTGCTTAAAGAAGTAAAAAAAAAAAATTCTGATAATTTACTCTCCCCCATGTCATCCAAGATGTCCATGTCTTTCTTTCTTCAGTCGAAAAGAAATTAAGGTTTTTGATGAAAACATTCATATAATGGACTTCAATGGGGTCCAAACGGTTCAAGGTCCAAATGAGAGTTTCAGTGCAGCTTCAAAGGGCTTTAAACGATTCCAGACGATGAATAAGGGTCTTATTTAGCGAAACGAGCGCTCATTTCAAAAATAAATACACAAGTTTAAGTTTTATAAGCACAAATGCTCGTCTTGCTCTGTTCTGTGATGAGCGTTCATGACTCTCCTGTTCGAACTCGTTCATCAAAATGAACGAATCTTTTTGAGTCATGACTCAAAGGGTCCTTGATAAGACCCTTATTCATCGTCTGGTGTCGTTTAAAGCCCTTTGAAGCTGCACTGAAACTCTCATTTGGACCTTGAACCGTTTGGACCCCATTGAAGTCCATTATATGAATGTTTTCATCAAAAACCTTAATTTCTTTTCGACTGAAGAAAGAAAGACATGCACATCTTGGATGATAAATTATCAGCAAAAGTTTTTTTTAAAAGTGAACTACTCCTTTAAAAGTTAATTTGACACATTTTGGCTCAAATGGCCTTCCATAATCTGATACCGTCGCCACATATCGCAGCGCCACAGTTACGCCAGTATTTCAAATATCCACGAGCTAGAGTCTCTTTCCCTCTGGATCTCCTGTTAAACTGCAGTTTTGCGCTCTACGGAAGCAGGAATCACAGTGAACGTGGCGGATTTATCAGCGCTCTTTAATTAGCGCAGTTAAGCGTTCCTCTCCCATAGGCCGGCTTATCTGCGGCTGTCAGAGCTCAACCATACATCAGTTAATGACCTCGATCTGCTCACTCCACAACGCCAGACTCAACTGAAGGATATGGGAAGAGTTAAATCACTAAAGACGAAAATTACAATTAAGCAAAAATTTAATTTTTCAAAAAGGGGGGAATTTGAGATTTTATTACATTTATTTAGGCGTTGTCCTGACGTAACGTCTTGCTTAATAAAATAAATCATCAATAAATCATTCTTTTGCAAGGTAGTCCTCCTTATATACAGTTATTACAGTACGAGCTGAAAAGCAATATATAAATAAATATAAATATTATAATATAAATAAATAATATTTATATATTATATAATCATATTATATATTATTATTATTATTACTACCAATATTAATATTATTAATATTTTGATTCATTAATTTTAATTAATTCATTAATATTAATATTATTAATATTATATTATTATTATTATATATATTATATTATATTTATATATAAATAATATATATAAATATAAATATTAAATAAATAGTTAGATTTATATTAATATTAATAGATTAATATTAATATTATTATTATATAATATATTATATATATATATATATATATATATATAAATATTCAATAAATAGTTAGATTTATATTAATATGAATAGATTAATATTAATATTATTATTATATAATATATTATATATATATATATATATATATATATATATATATATATATATATATATATATATATATATATATATATATTATATTCAATAAATAGTTAGATTTATTCATGTTAAAAATGAGAATAAACAAATCATTGTCGATCTGAGGATTATGTTCGATGATATGAAAGGTGTTATGGAAATGACTAGTGAGACGTTCCCTCGATTAAGCATTTATGAAGATGAAGATCAATATTAAGCAAAAATAAGGGGGGAATTTGAGATTTTATTACATTTATTTCGGTTAAAATAGATGTTGTCGTGATAATGTCTTGCATGAAATCTTACATATTTGAAGTAATATTTCAGATTTTTTTCTCTCTCATCTAAATGTTTTAAGAAAACGTTTTAACTGATCAATTTATAGGTTATTCTCAATAATCAGTCCTTATACAGTACAAGCTGACCTATCCAAACAAACACAAACAATGTAGAAATATGGTAAAAGACTCAAATATTCAATAAATAGTGACGGTGACATTTACAGGTATAAGGTGCAAAAGTTCATTTATTTCAGTAATTCAACTTAAAAGGTGAAACTAATATATTATATAGACTCATTACATGCAAAGTGAGATATTTCAAGCCATTATTTGTTGTAATAGTTTACAGATATAAAAACCTTTTCACAATATTCTAATTTTGAATTTGGGGTTTTCATAAGCTGTAAGCCATAATCATCAAAATTATAGCAAATAAAGGCATGAAATATCTCACTTTGCATGTAATGAGTCTATATAATAAATTAGTTTCACCTTTTAAGTTGAATTATTGAAATAAATGAACTTTTGCATGATATTCTAATGTTTCGAGTGTCACCTCCTGTATTGATGTTAAGCTGATTGTCAGTCAGTTTGAGGTGTGTGTGTGTGTGTGTGTCAGATGTTGTGAATGATCATACAGCCGCGAGCTCCATCTTGCTCATTACAATTAGAACGATTCCCGCCACAAATCCCACAAATCCCACAAGAATCCCGACTACAAGCACTGCGGTCTCGACCTCCGGAGAGTCTTCCGGCTCCTCCACCTCTGTGACACACACATCAGCATATTCATATTTAATATTCCCAAAAAATTAATGGTAGAAATAAAAACAATGCATATCCAAAATGTCTATTCAACAACATCATGCATTCAAGTATTCTTTTGCTAGTGTGAAACCTTTGAATCATTCAAAAACACTGATTCATCCAGTAATAAAACAAGAGAAGTCTTTATGAGTGAGTCATTGAATCATTCATTAAAGAGAATCATTCAGAAACGCTGAATCACCCAGTAATGAAACAAATGAAGTCTTTATGAGTGAATCATTGAATCATTCATTAAAGAGAATCATTCAGAAACGCTGAATCACCCAGTAATGAAACAAATGAAGTCTTTATGAGTGAATCATTGAATCATTCAAAAACACTGATTCACCCAGTAATGAAACAAGTGAAGTCTTTATGAGTGAGTCATTGAATCATTCATTAAAGAGAATCATTCAGAAACGCTGAATCACCCAGTAATGAAACAAATGAAGTCTTTATGAGTGAATCATTGAATCATTCAAAAACACTGATTCACCCAGTAATGAAACAAGTGAAGTCTTTATGAGTGAGTCATTGAATCATTCATTAAAGAGAATCATTCAGAAACGCTGAATCACCCAGTAATGAAACAAGAGAAGTCTTTATGAGTGAATCAGTGAATCATTCAAAAACACTGATTCACCCAGTAATGAAACAAGTGTAGTCTTTATGAGTGAGTCATTGAATCATTCATTCAAGAGATTCATTCAGAAACGCTGAATCACCCAGTAATGAAACAAGTCTTTATGAGTGAATCATTGAATCATTCAAAAACGCTGATTCACCCAGTAATGAAACAAGTGCAACCTTTATGAGTGAGTCATTGAATCATTCATTAAAGAGAATCATTCAGAAACGCTGATTCACCCAGTAATGAAACAAGTGCAGTCTTTATGAGTGAGTCATTGAATCGTTCATTCGTGCAGAAGAAGTATGATCAGCTCACCGAAAAAGCGAGAGATTTGGTCCTGCAGTCCCCGGTGTCGGACGCTGCAGCTGTAAACGTCTCCGCGCTCCGGACTGAAGCTCAGGTAGGAGAACACACGGAAGCCGAAGTCCCGGTCGGGGTAATACTGCGTCTCGCTGACGTCCCACTCGCTCACCGGCTCTCCGTTCCTCCTCCACGAGATGTTCACGGGCGGCGGGTGGAAGTTCGACACCGAACAGATGAGGGTGTTCTCAACCCCGAGCTTCACGTCACTCTCGCTGTACAGCAGTGTGTTCGGAGCAACTGTGGGATCAGATAGCATTCAAATTAAACATGATTTAATGACTCGTAAATGAGAGTACACATTGATGGCCTAAGACACGAAACGATATAAATACTGTTTGTTTTCTCACAGAAACTGCTCGTTTCATGTCTCAGGCCATCAACTTGTACTTACATTTACGAGTCATTAAATCATGTCATAATCTGGACTTCTCTGTGCATGCTCTTTGAGGTGGTGACCATAGACCTCCATTATATGACTGACAGACACAAACGGTTTGACTTAAAAATAACAATATTGAAACCAGACACCGACATCTCGGATGCCCTTGAGGTAAGCTAAAACATACCAACAATTAATTTCAAAGTGAACTATCCCTTTAAGACAGTCTCCTCTATGGAAGCTTGTTTCCGCCACTGAATATAAAAATAAAATAAATAATTGTGACTCTTTATCTCACAATTCTGAGAATTGTGAGATAAAAAGTCAGAATTTCATGATATAAAGTCGCAATTGCGAGTTATAAAGTCAGAATTGCGAGATATAAAGTCAGAATTGGGTGATAAAAAAGTCGCAATTCTGAGAAAAAAAGACAGAAGTGCGACTTTTTAATCTCACAATTCTGACTTTTTCTCACAATTGCGAGTTTACATCTCACAATTCTGACTTTATAACACATAATTGCGAGTTTATATGTCGAAATTCTGACATCTTCTCTCAAAATTGTGAGATATAAACTCGCAATTGCGACTTATCAGGTCAATTCTAAGGGGAAAAAAGACTACCCCCCCAGAATAGTTTAAATCTCACAATTCTGACTTTATAACTCGGAATTCTGACTTTATATCTCGCAATTTCTACTTTATTTCACGCAATTCTGACTTTATATCTCGCAATTTCTACTTTATTTCACGCAATTCTGACTTTATGTCTTGTAATTCTGACTTTCCATTTCGCAATTCTGGGAAATAAAGTCAGAATTGAGATAAATGAGATAAAAAGTCGCAATTACCTTTAATATTTTTCATTCTATGGCGCAAACAAGCTTCCATACTCCTCTGATAACAGATCACTGTAAATTATAAAGTGGACTGGTGTATTTTCTTGTAAAGCTGCTTTGAAATTGTGTCTATTGTGAAAAGCGCTGTAGAAATAAACGTGAGTTGAACTGAGTGATGTACTGTTGTCATGCTTACCGATGGACTGAGGAGGGTTGTTCTCTCCGGCGACACAGCGAGGGATGTTGTAGAAGCAGGTGCCGATGGACATGTGCGCCTGAGACGGTAAACTACGGTTGAGTCTCCAGTCCGACGCGAACTCCGGTAACCGCTGTCTCGCGGTGAAGGTTGTGGGATCCACGTCCCAGAGCTCCTGTCCATCAAACTCCAGCTCAAAGCCAGCGTCCATCAGCTCTATGTGGCAGTAGGTCAGCTGACGCATCACATGCTTGCTGTCTGTGGGAGAAAAACCTCTCCAGTTGCTAGCGTATAGATCGTA
The DNA here is from genome assembly GCA_038021265.1 of Cyprinella venusta. NCBI lineage: Eukaryota > Metazoa > Chordata > Actinopteri > Cypriniformes > Leuciscidae > Cyprinella > Cyprinella venusta. The sequence goes on from CM075874.1 coordinate 34,084,686, forward strand.
TTTACGAGTTGAACGCACATGAACACCACCACAATGTCGTATATACGAGTGAGAAGCTCGGTATTTTCTTTAAGCCGCGAACTTTACGAGTTGTGGGTCTGTCAATAACTTACTTTACATGCAGCCAAATTTCGGGTTAAGGTCACTATTCGGGTTTCTGAAACATTCGGAATAACCAGTTTACATACGAAGTTTCTTGGCAATACGCACAACCGGCACATCCGGGAACTTAACTGTCAATTTTGTCCCCGCCCCCTTTTGGGGGAAACAACCTAGCCTCCCCATAGGCTTCAATACAAAATAATAGCAAAAAATAACGTCCGTACACAGCCGACAGGCGTAAATAACTTAAGAAATCACTTATATAAAACATGTCAAGTAATTATATGTCCACCCTGCCTGCCAAAAGATACATTTTTTATGCCTAAAAATCAACTAGCCCAGGCTACCTGCCAGCGTCATCATAAATTCATAATATACATTAAGGTTTTTTACTTTAAAAAACGAAATAAAATCATTCAGGGGCTTACCTGGCGACTCGATGAGGTACAATTATATCCGGGTAAGACACCTCTGGCCACTGGGTGGGGTTGTTACACCAATTTGACGCCGAGAGAATAAAGCAAGGGACATGTTTTTAAATTGGCCAAATTAAGTTTGTGTCTGTATCTTTCACGCTCTATGGCAGGCAGGTTGGACATATAATGACTTGACATGTTTTATATAAGTGATTTCTTAAGTTATTTATGCCTGTCGGCTGTGTACGGACGTTGGTTTTTGCTGTTATTTTGTATTAAAGTCTATGGGGAGGGAAGTTTGTTTTCCCCCCAAAAGTGGGCGTGAACCTATTCACAGACATTTTATGACGTCTGGACGTAACGTTACGCAATATGCGTCTTGTATCTCACTATCTCGGTACTTTCTGCCGTCGTCAACAAAAGATATTATTTTCATGGTTTTCACCACACTAATAAGGAAATTGGTTTCCTCCTCGCTCCAAAAGTATGGTGCTGTGCTGCGTCTATGGTCTCGCCATGTTTACCTCAACGCTACTTCTTGTTTACTTCCGGTAAATTCCCGTTAAATTTATCAAAGGTGACCGTAAAGACATTTATAGTGTTACAAAAGATTATATTTCAAATAAATGCTGTTCTTTTGAACTTCCCATTCATCAAAAAATCCTAAAAAAAAAAAAAAAAAATGGAACACACCTGTTTTCAACATTGATAATATTCATGAATGTTTCTGGATAGACTGGAGTAATGATGCTGAAAATACAGCTTTGATCACAGGAATAAATTACGCTTTACTGTATATTCACATAGAAAACAGCTATATTAAATTGTCATAATATTTAACAATATTACACTTTGTTGTTGTATTTTTAATCGAATAAATGCAGCCTTGGTGAGCAGACGACATTAAATACATTAAAAATCTTACCGACTTTTGTATGGCAGTGTATAAACACAGGATAATGAACAACAGGAACAAACTCTAAAGTTCAGTTATCAAGAAAATAATTTAATCCTTACCTTGAGCTCTTGAGAAACTCCAAGTGACGGCAGACGTGTACAAGAGAAAGCACATCCACAGCATTTCGAGGTCAGAGCCGAATGACAGACACGCATTTACTGGAAACTTTTACTTCCTCCATTATTCACTAAACCAGTTCAGGTTCCACCCTGAAGTCTACATACCAGTTTCAGTTCTTTCGTGATGCATGAAACCATTGTTTTTATTCTGGATCATCCATTGTGCATCAAGCATGTGATATTAGAAACAGTTCCAGGTCATTTATGATTGGCTAAATGCTCTGGACTGATAGAGAACCGGTTAATAAAATGCGATTTAGGCACATTATTAAGGACGATAACGATATAGCTTGAAAAATCGTTCTAAAAATAAAGGAATATAACCATTATAGCGACACATCAAAAATATATAATTGGAATTACTTTCAGAATGATAAAATCATTGACAGCCAATCAGAATCCACCCTGCTCTCAGGAGCTCGCGAGTCCCGCATTAACATGAATAAATGAACGATATCGTCCGCCGGCGTGCATGCTAATATACTCATGTTATAGTTATCGATTTTATTATCGGCTCGTTCCCACATATCTATATTTTAACATCCGAGAAAATCAATCCTATTTTGCATGCTATTGCATATTACAAATTGTATTTTAAAGCATAAAAATGAGAATCTACATTTTAACAATAAATAAAATCCATCCTATTTTGCATGTTATTTTGCAGATTACAAATATTTTAAAGCGTGAAAATGAATCAACATTTTAAAGATCAAATAAAATCCATCCTATTTGGCATGTTATTTGCATATTACAAATTGTATTTTAAAGCATAAGAATGAGAATCTACATTTTAACATTAAATAAAATCCAACCTATTTTGCATGTTATTTTGCATATTACAAATTATATAGAAAGCATTAAAAAAATTCGATTTCAATTTTAAAATCGCATTACATTAACATGCTATTTTGCATGTTATTTACATATTACAAATATTTTAATGCATAAAAATGAAATCAACAGTTTAAACATCCAATAAAATCCATCCTATTTTTCATATTATTTGCATATTACAAATTGTATTTAAAGCATAAGAATGAGAATCTATATTTTTTTAACATTAAATAAAATCCAACCTATTTTGCATGTTATTTGCATATTACAAATTTTATAAAAAGCATAAAAAAAATTTAAATCAACATTTTAAAATCCCATAACAGTAACATCATATTTTGCATGTTATTTTCATATTAAAAATGATATTTTAAAAGTTATTTTAATGTTTAATTTAATGTGTGTGTATGAGAACGAGCCTTTATAGTTTTTCCTCATGATGCACTGATTGACATTCATTTCTACATGCAATGAACAAAAACACCTTTTGACCAATGGATTCTGAACTGAGGAGTTTTTGCTATTCAATTTTCAAAATAAAAGTCCCCTGATGTTTCAGTTTTTCATGACTTTGGGAACCCAGTAAAATCCCAGCTGAACTGTACCACACACACACAAATAAGCAATTAAAATGCAATACACAATATTAAATAAACACCACTTCACACAGTTCACTTGTTGTGTTTGTATTTCCATCCAAATAAAAACCAAAGTATAATCTGGAGTGCATAAACTCTTAATTATACAGCAGATCAGGAATATTATGTCATTGATCTGCCAGTTGCCTTATATATTCAAAAAGAACAATGCAAAGAAATACAAAGAACCAGGATCATGATATTATGGACTATATACAGGAAATAAAAGAGGGTTCTGTTGCTAGACTACAAACCAGATCCACTCTGAACTAAACCAGTGCATTTATTCAAACCCATGAACCGAGAACCGCGGCGCATTACGGCTGTTAGTTTGAGAACGATGTCACTTCACAGACAAATTTATGACCGAAAGTGGAATTTGACATTGATCTGACCATCAAAGTGTGGAATATTATATGGTACTGTACACACCCCAACACAGTCGCACAGAAACCTGAACTCTTTAAAGCCAATGCAAAGTAGTTCTTATGCTCTGCCCATGAAATCGTGCATCTTTTATGGCCCGGATATTCAAAGCAGAAGCAAGAAATGTAACTTAAATGGAAGCAAAACAAAACAACAAGCCATTTCGTCAACTAAGAAAAGTAGTTATGATAACACATTCTCATCCGAGTTTCCCATTATGGGCGTTTTGGTAAAAGTCTTCTTTATAAAAGAAAAAAAATCATCCTACATGATATATACATCTTTTTTTATATATACACCGAAGTAAGCCCAGAGATCCTGGGATCAGGAGCTCGGAAAACAACACGTGTGTGCGGAGGACCACGCTTCCCAGAATTCCCAGTTCCCGCTTCTTCACCTGGAGTCGGAGTCGCTGGAGTCGGACGAGGACGAGGATGAGGAGGATGAGGAAGAGTCTGAGCTGGAGCTGCTGGCGCTGAGGCGTGACGACGCTGTGTGAGGGTCCACAACGCTGGGCTTCTCCACTGAAACACACACACGTGCAAATACTGCTGTTAACATCTACTTACATTAAACTTAAATCTAGTAAAATGCTTGGGAATATTGGAAGGAAAAAAAAAAATTAATAAAAAAAATAGCTTCCAAGTTATTTTCATATTGGTTAATAATAGCTTAGAATATGAAATTGTATAAAAATGTATAAACAAATAAAAAGAAAATTAAAAAGAATTTAAATTATATATATAAAAAAATTATATATATATATATAATATAAATAAAAATTATAAATAAACAAATAAAAAGAAAATATATAAATAGCTAAAAATCTAACTTTTAATTTTTAAATAAGAAATATTACTATTGTAATAAAGAAAATCAAAGTATTTAATATTATTATTATTCATATTAAAAATTTGTTGATATTTATTATTAAATATGTGTATTATTGCGATACAAAACATTAGCAAAATTTCTTATTTTAATCATTTATTTAGTAATAATAATCATTTATTTTATAATGTTGGAAACAAAGTATATTTTAAAAATAAATATATACAATTTTTTTTTATTTTAACTCACATTTAGCAACGCTTGTGAATATTGGAAACAAAGTATATTTTTACAAGGAAAAGTCATTAAAAAATAGCTTGTTATTAAAGGTAAAGTCAATATCATATTGGTTTATAATAGGTTAGAGTACAATGGATGAAAGTGTAAATACAAATATATAAATGGCTAATACTGTAACATTTTATTTTTAAATAAGAAATATTACTATTGTAATAAAGAAAATCTAAGTATTATTATTATTCATATTAATAAATATTTAATTTAATAAAATATTATATTTATTATTAAATATGTGTATTACAATACATTAGCAAAATGTCTTATTTTAATAATTTATTTAGTAATAATAATCATTTATTTTAGAATATTGGAAACAAAGTATATTTTAAAAATAAATATATATAAATGTTTTTTAACTTTAGCAACACTTGTGAATATTGGAAGCAAAGTATATTTTTACAAGGAAAAGTCATTAAGAAAAATAGCTTGTTATTAAAGGCCAAGTCATTTTCATATTGGTTTATAATAGGTTAGAATACAATGGATGAAAGTGTAAATACAAATATATATATAGGATTTTAAATAAATACAAACGGCTAATACTGTAACATTTTATTTTTAAATAAGAAATATTACTATTGTGATAAAGTAAATCTAAGTATTTTTATTATTTTTCATATCAATAAATATTTAATTTAATAAAATATTATATTTTTTATTAATTATGTGTATTAGCAAAAGGTCTTTTAAATTTTAATAATTTATTTAGTAATAATAATCATTTATTTTATAATATAACAAAGTATATTTAAAAAAATTAACATACAAGGTAATAAAAAAAAATAGCTTGTTATTAAAGGCCGAGCAATCTTCATATAGGTTTATAATATTTTAGAAATAGAAAACAGTGAAGATCGCTCCACTGACTTCACTCCTATTGGTTGTCGCTCTTCATTTGCATAAAGTTAAACAGATCTCAACTTTGTCGCGTCATCAGACACGCCTCCTCCGGTCGCTGTCGCGCGTGTCCCCATTGAAATGAATGGTATGGTGTTGCTCTGTGGCGTGTAATGTTCACACACAGCCGGTCTCGGCCCTACCTTTGGGTTTCTGGGGTTTCTTGGCAGAGTTCAGTTGTCCGCTCACGTCCAGTAATCTCCTCTCCAGCTCTCTCTTCTTCTCCAGGGCCAGATCCTCTCGACTCTTCCCTCCTTCCTTCTTCACCACTGCACACAGGAGGATCATCATTACACTTCATTTACAGTGTCACAATGTACTTACAATAACAGTAAATCATGCATTATTACATGCAACTCACCCTCAAACGAATCATAATCCTATCCTAATAATATGTACATGTAGATGCTTAATATTACTCAGTACTTAAATACATAATTACACTTAAAATAAAGGGTAAACACTTTATGCACTGCACCACAGATAGTCCCAGCTAAAACATGCATTATAACTGATTTTGACAGCAAGTTTAAATTAGTAATCATGTAAATCATGATGCATATGAAAAAATTTAGATATTGAGCTGCACAATTAAAATACAAGATCCCAATTTTCCCACGATTCTGAATATACAACTAGAAAAAAATAATGCAACGCAAAAGGTAAAAAAAAAAAAAAACTAGAGGTTAGTTAGACAATATTAATTGCTGAAAAAAAATGGAAAAATATTTAATAAGATTTGTTTGTTTTTTTAATCAGTGCTTGAATGAATTAATGATTCAATGGCTCAAAGATGTCACTTGTTTCATTACTGGATGAATCAGCATTTTTGATTTAATCTCATGAATGATTCAATGACTCACTCGCTCATAAACGATTTCACTGGTTCAAAAAATGCAGATTCGTTCAGTAATGAAACAAATCTATTGAATGAATGATTCAATGACTCACTCAAACACTTAACTAGTTTCATTACTGGATGAATCAGCATTTTTGATTTAATCTAATGAATGATTCAATGACTCACTCGCTCATAAACGATTTCACTGGTTCAAAAAATGCAGATTCGTTCAGTAATGAAACAAATCTATTGAATGAATGATTCAATGACTCACTCAAACACTTAACTAGTTTCATTACTGGATGAATCAGCATTTTTGATTTAATCTAATGAATGATTCAATGACTCACTCGCTCATAAACGATTTCACTGGTTCAAAAAATGCTGATTCGTTCAGTAATGAAACAAATCTATTGAATGAATGATTCAATGACTCATTCAAATACTTCACTTGTTTCATTACTAGATGAATCAGCATCTTTGAATTAATCTATTGAATGAATGATTCAATAACTCGCTCATAAAGACTTCAATGGTTCAAAAATGCTAATTCATCCAGTAATGAAACAAATCTATCGAATGAATGATTCAATGACTCGTTAATAAAGACTTCACTACTTTCAGCATTTACTTTACAGCAATTACTTTCAGCAATCAGCATTTTTAATTTAATCTATTAAATGAATGATTCAATGACTCGCTCGCTCAAAGATTTCACTGGTTCAAAAATGCTGATTCATCCAGTAATGAAACAAATCTATTGAATGAATGATTTAATGACTCACTCAAACACTTCACTTGTTTCATTACTAGATGATTCGGCATTTTTAATTTAATCTATTGAATGAATGATTCAATGACTCACTCGCTCATAAAAGATTTCACTGGTTCAAAAATGCAGATTCATCCAGTAATGAAACAAATCTATTGAATGAATGATTCAATGACTCGTTAATTAAGATTTGTTTCGTTTTAATGATCCATTAACGATTAATCGTGCAGCTCAATTTTGACAGAAAATGTTGATGTTTTTCAGCTATATCATCCAGGTTTACTTACAATCATCAAACCTCAGCTCACCATACGGTTTGCGGGGCTTCTTGCGCAGGCAGGTCATGACGTAGCGCTCCAGCTCGCGCAGCGTGGACGGCTTCAGCGTTTCGAAGTCGATCTCGATCTCCTCGGGGTTGGTGTCCCGCAGCGAGGGCTCTCGAGACTGGATGATGTGGACCACGCGCCCCAGTTTCTCCCCGGGAAGCTTGTTGATATCCAGACTGAGCTGCCGCTTGTCATCGTAACTCATGGGAAGACCGTCCTCTTCCTCCTCGGAGTCGTAGTGGGGCAAGCACACGGGCGCGGCCGGAGCAAAACGAGATGACGAGGCCGACTTCTTTGTGTTCCTGACGGAGTGAATAAATCAAACTAATTTGATACAAATAAACTAGAGGTGTAACATGTTACGATACGATATTACTGCAACACTCCAAGACATAAAAATAAAGGGTTAACAATAAGTTTCAGATCACGATCTTATAACAAACAATCTTGATCTGAATCGCGATCTTACCAATTTACAGTTTAAAACACAGTATTTCATTAATCAATCCGTTGCCAAAATATTCATTAAACTAGTGGTCGATATACTTTAATCTTATAAGAAGAGCAGACCGGCCGAAATAAGAAAATGAATTAAAAAATAAATCTTTAAATTAACCCTTGAGCATCCTTATGGACATTTTTGTCCTTTGCAGGTTTTTTTTTGTTTTCTTGATCACTTTGCCTGTGTTAAAGCTAACTGCAAAAAACTTGGCTCAGGTGTGTATTTTAATTGGAATTTTACTATTTCAGCGTCATTTTCTTAAAAAAAAAATATTTTTTTGCATTAGGTACAAAAAATACTCCCTCTCAGCTCCTTTTGGATAAAAATAACCCCATTGAAACCCATTAAAACTGCCATTTTTAATCCCTGGTTCAGTTAACTATAAAATTATGCTTTGTTAAGAGGCTTTCATTCTGATGGCAAGGCTTCAAAAGTTTATTTTTTACTATTTTTTATCAGATGTTGCCTTTTTTTTTTAAGTTTGGCCTATAAAACAAATATCGCTTTATTCCTGTTTTCTGCTTCGGCATACGATAGAGCCAACTGGATAAATTATGCAACAATATTTGTGTGGGTATGTTGGTATGGATGTCAGTGTGGTCACTATGTGTGTTATAAAAAAAATATGTGTGTGTGTGCGCATGTGTGTGTTTGTAATAGTGAGAGAGAAAAACTGCAAATAATAATCCAATCACTGTGAGCTCCAGTGGGGTTTTGCTGCCACCCAGTGGGGAAAATATGTTACTACACCCAAACAAACTGTTATAGAAAGCTCATTTTTTGAGATATCATTCTCAAATTTGGAACACAACCTATTTAGATTTATGGCTTTGATTTTTTTTCTGTTTTTTTTATAAATAATTTTCATAAACTTATACCTATTTAACTTTTTTTGGATTTTCTTATTATTATCATTTTACTTCAGCAATAATCTGCAAAGGGTCTTCTTTAAAATAAGTCTGTGCTCCAAAGCGTCACATTTTTATGACAGTTTTTTGACATGGACATTTTTGTCCTCTTTTTACCTAAGTGTAACTTTTTTAAATTGATGCACAAGGGTTAAACTTACTTACTTTAGATTGCAACTTATCGATTCTGTGATCCATATTACTGTATTTTTCACGAATAAAGAAATCCACATTGATGCATTTTTGTATTGCGATATATTGTGACACGATATATTGTTAAACCCCTAAAATAAACAATTCAAAGCATTACTTTTGGACATAATAATGGTCATCCATCCCTATCATCACATTATATCTCAAAACTGACTTGTTTTTGCTGCTTTTCTTGGCCGGGGTTTTCTTGCTCTGTGTGGATGAGAGTGACGCTCGGCTCGATTTGCTTTTAGGCACTTTGTCCCGTTCGTCAGCCGCACCCCGACTTCCTCTGCGCTTCTCCGGCTTCTTTTTCTTCTTCTTGTCCTTCTTTTTCTCTCGTTTTCTTTTGGGTTTGACGATCGGGCCGGACGAGAGGGCGGCGAGCTGCTCGTGCACCGCTCTGAGCTGAAACACAACAACAGAGTTACCATCACACTGTCATAGGGAAACATTAATTAATTAATTATATACATACACATTAGAAATTCAAAAGTTTGGGATCGGTAGGATTTTTATCGTTTTAAAAAAATGTAAATCTGCTGTTTTCTATGTGATTATACAGTAAAGTGTAATTTATTCCTGTGAATTTTCAGCATCATTACTTCAGTCTTCAGAGTCACACGATCCTTCAGAAATCACTCTAATTAATATGATAATTTGATGCGAAAGAAACATTGTTCTTTATTATCGGTTGAAAACTGTTCTATTTATTTGAAACAGAATCTTTTGTAACATTTTAAATGTCTTTAATGTAACTTTTGATCAATTTAATGCATCCTTACTGAATAAAAGTATAGTTTTTTTAGGGCTGTGAAACGATTAATTGCATTCAATTGCATTAATCATTAATTGCAGTTTGTTTTTACAGAATATATGTGGGTGCACTGTGTATAATTATTTTGTATATATAAATACACACATGCATGTATATTTAAAAAAAATATTATTTAGATACAAAAATATTTATATTTATATATAATATAAATTATATATAAATCTATATACAGTATATACATAAAAATATTTCTTAAATATATACATGCATGTGTGTGTACTTATATAAAGAAAATAATTATACACAGTGCACCCACATATATTATGTAAACATCAACTTTTATTTTGGATGTGATTAATCTCGATTATTCGTTTGACAGCCCTACATAATATATGTGTGTGTATAGTGTGTATAATTATTTTGTATGTATATAAATACACACATATGAATGTATATATTTAAGAAAAATGTGTTATTAATATATCAAATATTTATATTTATGTATAATATTAATTTAGTATAAATATATATAAAGTGTATACATGCAAATATTTCTTAAATATTTAATAATATTATACTTTATATTAATATTATTTTAAGAACAATATTATTTAATAATATATACTTAAATAATATGTGTGTGTATTTATATATGCAAAATAATCATACACACTACACACACATTTATTATGTAAACACAAACTTTTATTTTGGATGCGATTACTCGTTTCCCAGCCCTAGTTTTTTTCTTATAGAAATTCAATTTTAAAATGTATTCAAATAGAAAACTGTCATAACATGTATAACCTATAACAAATAATGCATAACATGCATGTGTGAGGATGTGTGTAAGAGGAAGGTCTGTGTACCTGAGTACACACCTGGTCCTGTAGTTGGGCCAGGCGTTGAGCTCGCTCCTCCTCGCTGTCCGAGCTCGGCTCACTGTCGCTGCTCGGCTCGCTCTCCGACGAAGAGGAAGAGGAGGATGAAGAGGACGAGGATGATGAGGAAGAGGAGGAGTGGTGCATTCCCAGCATGCCCCTGTTCCGTCCCAATGGAATAGGAGACAATTCCTCTTCCTCCGAAACCTCGTCGGGCATTTTGGCGAAGCGAAACTCAAACACGTCCTGTGGAAAGGCAGAGGGGGAATAGAGAAATCTGCAGGAGGACAGTCACCTTAAAGCATATGAAATTATAACAAAACTTTTTTTACTAATATCAGGTGTAATAATTTAAAACAAAAGTTAATTACGGGGAAATTGACAATATATGTCAGTGATAAATGTAAATTGTTATTATTATCTAATTTAAAAATTTAAATCAAGTTATTCTTTGTATATTATTTTACTTATATTATATATTTTTTTCTTTTTGGTATTTAAATCACTCGCAGTTTGACTAGGCCGATATCACGCAAAATAATATCAGGATTTTTTTCCAATACAAAAAAGAAAATTTAAAAACACAAATAAAAATGAAAATAAAAAGAAAAATAATTATTTTTTAATAATAATAACAATAATAAAAAACTCTATAATCTAATAAAATCTGCATAATTATTTCAGTTAAATTATAAACTATTTAAATCACGTATTAATAATAATAATTTTTAAAAATACTAAAATGAATCATAATAATAATAAAAGATTTAAACAAATACAACAAATAATTAATTTATTTAAATTATAACCTTTTTTAACTGCTGCTTAACTAGGTGGAATAGAATAAAGAATTTATTTTCTCCAAATAAATAATAAATGTTTATAATAATAAAATGTTTAAAAGCTAAATAAATAAAAATAATTTATAATAATTTTTATAATAATTATAAATAATTTATAAAAATAATAATTTTAAAATAATAAAAACAAAAATATTTTTACAAAATAAAATGCAAATAAAAAATTATAATCATATATAAAACATTTTAAGGCTTCATTTTCTCTAATAAAACAATAAAATAACCATTTAAAAACAGTCAAATGAAAAATAAAGAATAAAAACTACAAAATAATTATTTAACTATAAATTGACTAAAATACTAAAATTAATAAAAATAATAATAAAAACAGGAACTAATAATAATAATGATATTAATAATTAAAGAAATATTTATTTTATTTAAATAATATATTTAAATATATTAAATATATATAATATATATAATATATAATATATTTAAATAATATATTAAAATAATACGTATTTAAAATAATAATAACAAAATGTAAAACATCAAATAATAATAATAATAAAAAAATAATATTACAAAATGCACACCTGCAGTTTCCGTGCCATGCTGACCACGTCATGTTCGGGAGGGTTGTACTTGTAGCAGTTGGAGAACATGAGTCTGACATCGGCGCTGAACTGCTGGGCATCTCTGTACTCGCGCTCGTCCATCTTCCTCTGAGCAACACACAACACAGGAGGAGTGTGAGCAGATAAGATGACTTTATTGGTCAAGAAAAGCTCCTAACTGATTATTAAAACAACTAAGAAAGGTCAAAGTTCGTGCATGTCACCTTGATGGTGCTGAGGTCCATGGGGTGTTTGATGATGTCGTTGTAGTCGTGCAGGCCCAGTGTTGACGTGTCCACGGGTTTGTAGAAGGGCCAGGCGTACGCCGCATGTTTCTTGCACAGCAGTTCTTTGAGGACGCCGCTACAGTAGCGAAGCTGCTTGCTCAGTTTCCCGCGCCGCGAGGGCTGATGGGGTCGCACGAACTCGGGGAGGTCTTTACGGGGAGGTTTGATTGGCCGACGGGACAGGGGTCGACCCGAGGCGGGCTGGAGGAGCGTGGGCTCGTTCGCTCCTGTACCGGGAGAGCAGTTCACAGGCGTGGAGGACAGAGAGTGAGGAATCTCTCCGTGACCTTTTCCCATTCCTCCCATCCGAGCCGCCGAGGTCACGGGGAAGCCGAGGGTGGTGGGAGTGGTGGTGTCGGCTTTACGCTTCACGCCCTTCTTCTGCAGACAACAGAGACATAAGCGTCGCTTTTAGTGGCTGGGATAACTACTAGGGCTGGGTATTGACACAAATTTCACAATTCGATTCGATTTCGATTCCAATTCGATTCAATATTAATTATTTTGGATATCAGTTACAATAAATTTTCTCAAGGAAATATGAAGGTTATAATGAACTGTTCTGTAGCTATACAAACACTTAAATTACACTTTTATTTATCTTTATAATAAGAATATTATATCAAATAATATAAACATTTAAATGGTGGCTGTCATAAAAACTTGCCGGATTTATTCAAGTATGCATTAAATATTAATATAATATATATAATATTATAATAAAATATAATATAGAACATTAAGATTATAATGCATATGTAATATGGTGTAACTACACACTTCAAATGAACCAATCAGAAGCTGTAAATGAGAGCAATGGCAGAACACAAGCCAATCATCAGACCAATGGCTAATGAAGACTCGGAATATAGCGCCGTCTGATGGTCTTCCTTTATGAGTCACGTCCTGGACCTTCCCGGTAAGAAGTGACCGGAGGCCTAAAAATTAAACTTCTTCCATCCCAGTAAAACCAATGCAATTTATTTTTGTTCTATAATATTTATTCTTTGTAATTTAGTATTTTGAGACAGTTTGATTGAATTTATTAATATTTATGCAATATTTATGGTCTATTTTTTCAATAGAAATATATATATATAAATATATTTATAAATATTTATAAATATATATATATATATATTTTTTTCCCCCCTATTTATATAATTTTTTTTTAATTATTATTAATGCAGTATTTTTGTTTAATATACAGTCTAGGCCTTCAGAATTTATTTTTTTTTATATATATATATATATTTTTCGAAGAAAATTAGCACCTAAAATTTTCTCTATAATATTCTAAAATTAGAATATTATAGAGAAAAAGCGTAGTATCATGGTGTAACCACTAGATGGCATGTACAGCTCTCTATGGAGAGACATGTGAATTCCCCAGATGTTTATGAACACATTTTTTTTGGTGGATTTGAATATATAAATGATACAATCTCAAAAACTATTTTTTAATAAAAAAGTTGTAAATAAATAAATAAAAAATTGTGAATTTTTGTGCTTTTGTCAATTTCCCATTCATTTCCTATGGGGGTCATTTTTGACCAAAGACCAAAATCGTGACTAATTTTTTTTTACGACCACTTAGCATGCTCGGATCATGAACTCAATTTTGTTTTGTGTTCACATACATAATGCCAGAAATGTCACCAAGTTTCGTAACATTCAGATGAAGTTGTGATTTTTAAAAATTCAAAACAGATTTTTTGTCGTCTGAATTTATTGGTGTGTATGTGTATAAAAGTGTGTTTGTGTGTACATTTTTTGCACTCTAGATGTTGTAGAGTGTCACCCCTTTACTGCAGTGTACTTCTTTTAAGAATCGTGGCCGATTTGTAGACTGTACAAACAAAAATTCAGAGAATTTTAGTTTTTTTGTAAATTTCCCATTCATTTCCTATGGGTCGGTCCACGAGTGTGACTATTTTTTTACGAACACCTAGCATGCTCGATCATGATCTCAATTTTTTTTTTGTATTCACACACCAAATGCCAAAACAGTCACCAAGTATCATAACATTCTGATGAAGCTGTGATTTTTAATAATTCAAAACAGAAAATTATTCTGTCAGAAGTGACCGAGGACCATCAGAGGGTTAACTACATTAAAAAATTCTGAAACCAATTATTAAAAAGTTTGTTTGTTTGTGTGTGAGTGAGTGTGTGTGTGTGTACCTTTGTGGTGGGTTGAGTGGGTGGGGGGGTCATCAGTGGTGGTGGGGGGCCGGTGTTGCTCAGCAGGGTCTGTGGAGGAGTGGAGAAGCGTGAATCTGGCGTCTCGGGGGATGACGGAGAGTACGCCGACTGAGACACCGCCGGCACCTGGTGAGCCGTCTGCACACTTCCTCCTCCTGATGGAAACAGGACACTATCAGACGCTAATATTACAAAGTTTGCCAAAGAGACAGAAAGAGGAATTAACCACTTAAAGTCCCCCTGTAGTCAATCATTTAATTCATTAAAACTGCCTCATTTAGTATACGTGGTTCTATGAATATGCAAATGAGCCCCACCTCGACCTCGTAACCAAAGTCTGACTTTATTTCTCACAATTCTGACTTTTTTTCTCACAATTCTGACTTTTTTTTCTCGCAATTCTGACTTTATATCTCATACTTATGAATTTTATCATAATTCTGAATCCTTTCTCACAATTTTGACTTTATATCACGCAATTCTGACTTTATATCTCAAAATTCTGACTTTATATCACCCAATTTTGACTTTATATCACGCAATTCTGACTTTATATCTCACAATTTTGACTTTATATCTCACAATTTTGACTTTATAACTCACATTTTTGACTTTATATTGCACAATTCTGACTTAATCTCACAATTTTGAGTTTATAACTCACATTTCTGACTTTAAATCTCACAATTTTGACTTTATATCTCACAATTCTGACTTTATATCACGCAATTCTGACTTTATATCTCACAATTTTGACTTTATAACTCACATTTTTGACTTTATATTGCACAATTCTGACTTTATCTCACAATTTTGAGTTTATAACTCACATTTCTGACTTTAAATCACGCAATTCTGACTTTATATCTCACAATTTTGACTTTATATCTCACAATTCTGACTTTATATCACACAATTCTGACTTTATATCTCACAATTTTGACTTTATAACTCACATTTCTGACTTTATATCTCACAATTCTGACTTTAAATCTCACAATTCTGACTTTATATCTCACAATTCTGACTTTATATCACACAATTCTGACTTTAAATCTCACAATTCTGACTTTATATCACCCAATTCTGACTTTATATCTCACAATTCTGACTTTATATCACACAATTCTGACTTTATATCTCACAATTTTGACTTTATAACTCACATTTTTGACTTTATATTGCACAATTCTGACTTCATCTCACAATTTTGAGTTTATAACTCACATTTCTGACTTTAAATCTCACAATTTTGACTTTATATCTCACAATTCTGACTTTATATCACGCAATTCTGACTTTATATCTCACAATTTTGACTTTATAACTCACATTTTTGACTTTATATCACGCAATTCTGACTTTATATCTCACAATTTTGACTTTATAACTCACATTTTTGACTTTATATTGCACAATTCTGACTTTATCTCACAATTCTGACTTTATATCTCACAATTCTGACTTTATATCACGCAATTCTGACTTTATATCTCACAATTTTGACTTTATAACTCACATTTCTGACTTTAAATCACGCAATTCTGACTTTATATCTCACAATTTTGACTTTATATCTCACAATTCTGACTTTATATCACGCAATTTTGACTTTATAACTCACATTTCTGACTTTATATCTCACAATTCTGACTTTAAATCTCACAATTCTATATATTCTATACACAATTCTAATACCCTATCTCTGATTGGTTACAGGTGGTTTGTGACGTCAGAAACACCAGCGATTTCAAAGTGTGTTTTTGCGACTGTCTTTGGTTCACTGCAGTTTTAAGGAGGAAATGCTGTCCACTTATCAACTTACACATGGTTTGAGTTAAAGCACATTAAAAACACCACATATAAAAGCTTGATTGTGACCACAGGGGGACTTTAACATCTAAATGGGCTGTTCTTGGCAAGAATAAGCTACAAAAAGTACACTAGATGATCAGCTCACCTCTGCCTCTGCGACCTTTAACGGTTTTAGCTCCTCTACCTTTAGGAGTCGGAGGGAGAAACTCGACCTCGTCCGGGGGCATCTGGGCAACTTTCTGTAAGAAGACCTTCTCCAGAGACTGAGCCATCAGCACAATGTCATCTGTGGGCTGAGAAACAACACAGCGGCATCAGTTATGGACATCAGTACGGAGCCTCTAAAGGGACATGAAGAAAAATGTGGGAATATCCATCGCAAATGTTTGCATTCCCCTTACCTGCAAAGAACACAAAAGTTTTCAGAGGGAATGTCCAAATAATTTCTCTTTATTACATCAAACCGTTCAATTGTTTGGGGTTGGAAGGATGTTTTTGAAAAAAACACCAAAGCTGCACTTATTCAAAATACAGTAAAATAGTGAAATATTATTCCAATGTTAAATAGATGTTTTCTATGTGAATATACAGTAAAGTGTAATTTATTCCTGTGATTTTCAGCATCATTATGCCAGTCTTCAGTGTCACATGACCCACTCTAATATGATGATCTGACGATCAAGAAACATTTATTATTATTATCAATGTTGAACACAGTTTAAGATTTTAGTGGATAATATATATTTTTTTGGATTCTTTGATTTTTGAGCATTTATTTGAAATGGAATCATTGGAAATATTATATTTATAAAATTTAATGTGCCCTTGATGAATAAATTGATTTTATTGCTGACTATTGGTAATATTTGTTTATTTTCCTGAGCCCAAACTTTTGAACGGTAGTGTAGATGTACATATATTAATACATGCATGGTTCTGACAGCATTCAGGTACGTCTAGAAAGTATAATCTCTTATTTTAAATATGAAATGTCACCTATAACCATTTGAATTAGTCACATTTTATTTTAATGCATTTACAGTGCATTTATTTATGTGCTTATTAACTAGGGTTAGCTATACAGGCGAAAGTCGAAAAATTGAAAAAATCCGAACACATGGTTTTGTTTACTCTTCTCTTACTTTAATTTACTCTCCGAAATATACGTAACTTTGCTTGTCAACGATCATGCATTAGAGTATTAGTAGTTATTAGTTTAGTAGAATTAGTTTACAAAGTTGCAAAGTTGTTGGTTCAGATGAAACCCCAAATTCAAGTTCATTTATTTCAGTAATTCAACTTTAAAGCTGAAACTAATATATTACATAGACTCATTACATGCAAAGTGAGATATTTCAAGCCTTTATTTACTATAATTGTGATGATTATGGCTTACAGATATGAAAACATCAAATTCAAAATTAGAATATTGTGAAAATGTTTTCATATCTGTAAACTATTATAACAAATAAAGGCTTGAAATATCTCACTTTGCATGTAATGAGTCTTTATAATATATTAGTTTCATATTGAAATGCTCACAAAGGAATCCAAATTTTAATCTTATAACAAGCACTCGATTCTCAACCCTACTAACGGGTCCATTGCAACACACACACACCTTATTATAAATGTAGCAGTTAGTGAACATGGTATTGAAGTCCTGCAGGCATTCGTCGGCGCTGCAGTAGTAGTTATTCTCCAGCCGTCTCTTGATGGAGCCCATGTCCATCGGCTGTTTAATGATCTTATGGTAGTCCTGAAAGCAAAACAGGCATCATCATCTGTGCATATGAATATATGGGGTAATATGAACTTTAATGATGATGGATGCACTTTGATGGACGTCAAAACAGAAACACCCATTCACTGCCATTATAAATCTTGGAAGAGTTAGGACATTTTTAATATAACTGATTATATTCGTCTGAAATAAGAATGTCATATAGACTAAGTGTGACTTGAGGGTGAGTAAATCATTTATTTATTTATTTATTTTGATAGAAAAGGGACAGTGTACATTAATAAACATTTTTAAATGTAAATGTACCCAAATTAGCCCGAAGGCTAGTTTTCATTGGTAGTCCCTTTGCCAGATGTTATTAGGCTCTAAACTAGAGAAAAAGAGTTAAACATTACAGCAATACAACAGTCATAAAACTAGAAGTATACAAAAAGACAATATATATATATATATATATATATATATATATATATATATATTAGGACTGTCAAAACGATTAATCGCATCCAAAATAAAAGTTTGTGTTTACATAATATATGTGGGTGCACTGTGTATAATTATTTTGTGCATATATAAAAAACACAAATGCATGTATATTTAAGAAAAAAATATTATTTATATATAAAATATTTATATTTATATATAATATAAATTATATATAAATCTATATACAGAATATACACGAAAATATTTCTTAAATATATACAAGCATGTGTGTGTATTTATATATATACAGTATAATATTCATACACAGTGCACACACATATATTATGTAAACACAAACTTTTATTTTGGATGCAATTAATCACGATTAATCGTTTTGACAGCCCTAATATATATATATATATATATATATATATATATATATATATACACATATATACAGAGACAATAAATCAAGAAATAGAAATTAAAAATATTTTAGTTTAATATGCATGAATATGTCTATAATAAAATTAATAATAAGGTTAGTAATAATAATAATGATAATAGAGGATTAATAATAATAATAAATGTTCACAATGTTGGTTATGAATTAGCCATTTCTTAAGATTAAGCTTAAAAGAGTTAATGACGTTTTCCTACGTAGAATTCTAATATCTGCTCTAATTGCACCTCTTGTAATTCTGTTTTCAACAGATTTAGATTTAATAAAATCTGCCAAAGGAGGTGGAGGCAAACCATGCATAATCCTATAAACCAAACAAAGATTTTTAAATTTGATTAGACTTTCCCAGTGCTAATTTTCAAATCAAAATCATGTGCTAATTTTCATTTTTTCTTCACGGAAGAGATGAGTTTTCATTAATGACAGAATTCACATTTTTTGGCTGATCTGGTCTCAGAAAGGGATGGTTCACTCACAGGTAAGCCGAGTCGGACCGCGTCCACGGGTTCATGGAAAGGCCACGCGAAATGATGCCGCCACAACGCTTTGACCAGGACCTTGTGTAGGAACTGCAGCTGGTTGGTGGTGCGTCCCAGTCGGCCCGAGTCGTTCACCGAGGGCTGTTGGGGTGGAGGAGGACCGGGCGGAGGCGCGTGGGGCAGAGACGGGCTCTCGAAGCCCTCGTACAGCAGAGACGGTTTACGGATCCGCTTTCCCGAACTCGGCTCCATCCCACTCATGACAGACAGACTCACTCCCACAGAACTGCTGCCACACAAACACCAGAGAAATAAAGCATTTAACCAAGGATAAAGACATTCATATATTTATATATGAAGCAAATAATGCAATTATACAGTATAGTACAGTATATTGCATATTGAACACTGCAACTGCAAACTATAGCCAAGCTACTATATACACAACAACATAGCACATAAAAAAAATATGCACACATGTGCAGTTATACAGTATAATATTGCATATTAAACACTGCATTATTTATATATTTATTAGTGCTATGAAATCAATTAATTGCACCTAACGCAAGCTTTTATATCAAAATATACAAACTTATAATCAAGTTTAATTGATTTGACAGCACTAATGTAAATACAGTGTATACACATATATTAGGGATGGGCAACGATTAATCGCATCCAAAATAAAAGTTTGTGTTTACGTAATATATGTGTGTGTGGAGTGTATAATTAATTTGTATATATAAATACCCACACATGCATGTATTTATTTAAGAAATATGTGCATGTATATATTTTATGTATATTTATTCATAAATAATATTATATATAAATATTTGATATATTAATAACACATTTTTCTTAAATATATACATGCATTGAGTTTACATAATATATGTGTGTGTGGTGTGTATAATTAATTTGTATATATAAATACCCACACATGCACGTATATATTTAAGAAATATGTGCATGTATATATTTTATGTATATTTATTCATAAATAATATTATATATAAATATTTGATATATTAATAACACATTTTTCTTAAATATATACATGCATGTGTGGGTATTTATATATACAAATTAATTATATATATACCACATTAATTATATAATTTATTATATATAACACATATATATATTATGTAAACACAAACTTTTATTTTGGATGCCCATCCCTAATATATATATATATATATATATATATATATATATACACACATACATACAAACACTTTTTATTTTTGGAGAATGGGCATTCTTGTTAAAATAGTGTTCATTATATTTAGAGTTTACTATTGTATTTTACATTGCAACTTTAAGTTTTATGTGTCTATCTTTCAGAAATAATTCTATTGTAATGATTATATGCTGCTCAAGAAACATTTATTACAGCTATTTATCAATTTTGAAAACCAAAACCATTGTGCTGCATCATATTTTTTAATATAAATCATGACACAATTTAGATAGATAGACAGACAGACAGACAGACAGACAGACAGACAGATAGATAGATAGATAGATAGATAGATAGATAACCTTTATGAACACATGTTTACTGGATAAAATGTCAAACATTTATCATTTTAAACCATTTCTAATGACTGCTTCCAGTATCAATTTCAACAAATCGTTTAACTTACAAGCCAGAGAGGTTCATTAAGAAGATATATGAAATAATTACAGACACAACATTAATTCAATAAACAAGTCATCTCATGCAGGAATTGGTAATGCATTAGCATCAGGACAAAATCAACTATAAAGAACATAAATACTGTACAGAAAGCGATTATATAGCTATTAACTGTCATTCAGTCTGTCCCGCCTATTCTCTGTTTGTAAACAAGTGTTCGCTGCATTCATGCCCAATCAGCACAGCTCTCCACACACACACACACACACACACACACACACACACACACACACACACACACACACACACACACACACACGACCCATTCATTCATTACACTGCACTTACATTATGTGTGTTTCAGTGAGTGTGGCCCTTTAAATGCTGAAGATGGCGGAGGGAAATGATGCAGTACAGACCCACAACACAGTGATGCTCGCTGCATGCTATGATTATAAAGGCTGGAACTCGTTTAAACGCCGTTTTAACATCCACTATGAGATAGTAGAAAGAAAATGAACTTGTAAACAAACGCTTCCTCCCCTTTTCCTCGTCCTTTGTGATTACAGACACCGCATAGGATTAGTTTATAGGCTCCGAAGGCACGCCAATACTACCTGTCAAGAGACGGGTTGATGGCTGCCTCCATTCGGATGGATCGCGAATGTTTTGCGTCGCGGAATCCTGCGTTTTCGCCCCCGTTTTATTGTTATTCAGCTCCTTATCCTCGAGCTTCCCCGCGCCGTACAACTAGCAAATGGCGCCTTTCAATTTCCGCTCCTGGGTTTTTATATAAGAACGCCAATGACCAATCAGAATTCGTCCCGCCTCTGAAGCTGGTTTCTTATTGGCTGAGTCTCACGCTCTTCCACCGTTAGACACGCCCAGGGAGTTTATGTATGACTCACGGTTACCATCTAGTGAGGATTTTAAGATTATGACAAAGAAACGATCCTAAACTGTTTAAGAAATTAAATAACAATAATAATGTTTTAATATATTTTTTTGAGCAGCAGACATACTGTATTACTTATTTAGCATGTTAAATGTATTTCTACACTGCACTGAAACCATGATTAAATTATTGAAACATTTTATTTCCTTTATCATATTTTAAAATATATTCAATTATTAAATATATTCTCCTAACTCTCATTTTCTAAATTATATTAAGCTTTTTAAAAAATAATAA
Organism: Cyprinella venusta; assembly: GCA_038021265.1. NCBI lineage: Eukaryota > Metazoa > Chordata > Actinopteri > Cypriniformes > Leuciscidae > Cyprinella > Cyprinella venusta. Next base: position 34,107,089 of record CM075874.1, read on the forward strand.
ATCATTATCAAACATGATTGGGTAGAGATAGCTCTATAACGATTAATTTTAATCAACATAATTTTTTTGAGAAAGTTAAGCATTAAATAAAAAGTAAAAAAATTACAAAATGACATAAATGAAAGTTCTAAATCAATATATGTTTATTTACAACATGAACATATATCAACCACAGGGGGAGAACTTCTTTTCATAACTCTATCATTTATATAGCCAAGAAAAAAAATTCAGAACAGAAAGTGTAAAAACAAATATGGTTTAAGTGCTGGAAAATTGTTTAAAAAAGCGATTTACTATCCCTGGTTAACGGTATATGGGTGACTCTCCTGAAACATGTCAATAACAGAAATAAAAAGTAAATTATGTTTGGTTTACAGAAAAAAGAAAAGGAAAAAAAACTTTCTTTCCATTTTCTCATGGCAAATACAAATTGTGCTGACATAATTTTTGGCCAGAAATTATGAACACATGTCAAAATGAGAGAGAACCAATAAAATATTAATATGTTTGATTTTTCCTGTCAGTTTTTTGTGCTTCTATGCATTTTCTTACATAGCGAAATAAAAACTAAACTAATAAATACCTTAACCAAGTTTATTGTTTTTGTTTGTTTAAAAATATAAAATATTTCATATTTTGATGGTTTGATTAAACTTGTAGGGTCATTAAAAATAAATTTCCCATCCAGACATCACTTTTACACACTACTGCATGTATAACAGTATGACATTATAATTATTCAAAATAACTATTTAAATTTAGTGTATCCTGATGTAAATCATGTAAATTAAAAAAATGGTTTAGTGCAACTTACAATACATCTCTGCAATTTAACTATGCATTACATAATGGACTGGAAATATAACACACATCCAAAAGGATACTCTTGTGAACACTATGAAATATAATATGTGTGCAGTCGTTAGTTTTGTGTGCACATTATGCATTTTGTTTCAATTGGGAAAAATAAGTCACAATAAAATTTTAAAATGGGTTAAAAAGACGTTTTCGATATTATACGTTTTCAAAATATTGGATTTGGGGGCGAAACGAAACCTGGACATATTTTAGTGAGATTCACCCATATCTTTTCTCGCGTTTTTGTGATATTTACACCTAATTTAAAAACACTAGCAGAATTTACATAAATAAACAGCTGAGAAATATGTACTAAACCAGAGAAAGCCTAGCTACTCCGAATAGCACCGAATTTTGGTTGCAGTTCCACCAGAGTTCCACCGGGGGGCGATACAGCATTCAAATTACTAGACAAAAAATTATATCCTGAGAACAGTGGATTCTGCACTCGTCCTGTGAGCGCCCTCATGTGGAGCCAGAGTGGAACTGCAACCAGTTCAGAAGCCGGACGTTTACTGAGAGTGGAAGATCTCCCCTTATTAGACATTCTCTGCTAGTACTAATGGAGAAAAAAATGCAAAAGCGTGTGATCTGATATCACATGATAGCTGATGTGGACAATCATTGGTCGGCGTTTCTAACGTCTTCTGCGTTGTTGCGATGGATTGCTGTATTCTGTTGTTTGGCGAACTCTGCGTAGTATCCCTGTTTGGCCAGCAGTTGCTGATGGTTTCCCTCCTCCACCACTTCTCCTTCTCGGAGGAAGACGATGTGATCTGCGTTCTCCACGCCGCTCAGTCTGTGTGTGATGAGCAGAACCGTGCAGCTCTTCAGCTCCTTCCTCAGAGCGCTGTACACCTGAGAGACCGAGAGGACGTGGAAAATCAGACACCAATCAATCACAATCTCTACTCATTTATAAAGCACAATACAAACAATGGTGACTATTACGGAAGCCCGGAACTGCAAAGTAAAAAAATCAAATAAAATAATAAATAATTTAAAATTACGAGAATAAAGTCGAAATATTATGAGATTAAAGTCGAAACATTTCGAGAATAAAGTCGAAACATTACGAGATTAAAGTCGAAACATTACGAGATTAAAGTCGAAACATTACGAGATTAATGTCGAAACATTTCGAGAATAAAGTGGAAACATTTCGAGGTTAAAATCGAAACATTTCGAGATTAGAGTCGTAACATAAATAGATTAAAGTCGAAACATTTCGAGAATAAAGTCGAAACATTACGACATTAAAGTCCAAACATTTCGAGATTAGAGTCGAAACAATAATAGATTAAAATCGAAACATTTCGAGATAAGAGTCGTAACATAAATAGATTAAAGTAGAAACATTTCGAGATTAGAGTCGTAACATTAATAGATTAAAGTCCAAACATTTTGACAATAAAGTCGAAACATTTTGAGAATAAAGTCGAAACAATAATAGATTAAAGTCCAAATATTTCGAGATTAGAGTCGTAACATTAATAGATTAAAGTAGAAACATTTTGAGATTAAAGTTGAAACATTACGAGATTAAAGTCGAAAATTTCCAGATTAAAGTTGAAACATTTCGAGAACAAAGTCCAAACATTTCGAGATTTCAGTCGAAACATTACGACATTAAAGTTGGGACATTACGAGATTTAAGTCGAAACATTTTGAGAATAAAGTCGAAACAATAATAGATTAAAGTCTAAATATTTCGAGATTAGAGTCGTAACATTAAAAGATTAAAGTCGAAACATTACGAGATTAAAGTCGAAACATTTCGAGGTTAAAGTCGAAACATTTCGAGGTTAAAGCAAAACATTTCGAGATTAGAGTCGTAACATTAATAGATTAAAGTCGAAACATTACAAGATTAAAGTCGAAAATTTCCAGATTAAATTTGAAACATTTCGAGAATAAAGTCCTAACATTACGACATTAAAGTCGGAACATTACGAGATTTAATTTGAAACATTTCGAGATTTAAGATGAAACATTACAAGAATAAGGTCGAAACATAACGAGAATAAAGTCGAAACATTACGAGATTAAAGTCGAAAATTTCCAGATTAAAGTTGAAACATTTCGAGAATAAAGTCAAAACATTTCGAGATTTCAGTCGAAACATTACGACATTAAAGTTGGGACATTACGAGATTTAAGTCGAAACATTTTGAGAATAAAGTCGAAACAATAATAGATTAAAGTCCAAATATTTCGAGATTAGAGTCGTAACATTAATAGATTTAGGTCGAAACATTACGAGATTAAAGTCGGAACATTTTGAGATTAAAGTCGAAAATTTCCAGATTAAAGTAGAAACATTTCGAGAATAAAGTCCAAACATTACGACATTAAAGTCGGAACATTACGAGATTTAATTTGAAACATTTCGAGATTTAAGATGAAACATTACGAGAATAAAGTCGAAACATTATGAGATTAAAATCGAAACATTACAAGAATAAAGTCAAATAGTAGCTTTTTTACTTTTATCTGGGCTTTCAACAAAAGGAAAGTCTACAGGTGCTAATCCACCATCATGGCATCACCATTCGTTTTAGGACGTTACAAAATATCATCTGTCTTATGACTGGATTGGCTAATACCTTCATATACAAAATACAGTTAGCTAAAAATGTATTAATTTAAACAATGTAGTAATTTAATGCAATGAGCTAATTGATTGTGTGCAACAAATGATTATGGCATTTAGAAAATATAGCACTGAAAAAAATATAGCATAAGAAAAGTGAAGTAAAGTATTGTTCAAAAGTCCGGTGGACATCGTACCCTGTGTTCGCTCTCAGTGTCCAGCGAGCTGGTGGCGTCATCCAGAACCAGAACCTGCGGTCTCTGAATCAGAGCTCTGGCGATGGCGATGCGCTGCTTCTGTCCTCCAGAAACCTGGCCGCCCTTCTCTCCAGCATCTGACGGACACCACACAACACCCCTGACTCTCTAAAACAACTTTACATCTGAGAAATGTACAGTGTATAATGTCCATATAATGGACTTCAATGGGGTCCAAACGGTTCAAGGTCCAAATGAGAGTTTCAGTGCAGCTTCAAAGGGCTTTAAACGACACCAGACGATGAATAAGGGTCTTATCAAGTGAAACGAGCACTCATTTAAAAAATACATACAAAAGTTTAAGTTTTATAAACTCAAATGCTCGCCTTGCTCTGTTCTGTGATGCGCGTTCGTGACTCTCCTGTTCAAACTCGTTCATCAAAATGAACGAATCTTTTTTCGAGTCATGACTCGAAGTGTCCTTGATAAGACCCTTATTCGTCGTTTAAAGTCCTTTGAAGCTGCGCTAAAACTCTCATTTGGACCTTGAACAGTTTGGTCCCCATTGAAGTCCATTATATGGAGAAAAATCCTGGAATGTTTTCATCAAAAACCTTAATTTCTTTTCGACTGAAGAAAGAAAGACATGGACATCTTGGATGACATGGGGGTGAGTAAATTATCAGCAAGTTTTTTTTTAAAGTGAAAAGAAATTAAGGTTTTTGATGAAAACATTCATATAATGGACTTCAATGGGGTCCAAACGGTTCAAGGTCCAAATGAGAGTTTCAGTGCAGCTTCAAATGGCTTTAAACGACACCGGACGATGAATAAGGGTCTTATCAAGTCATGACTCGAAAAAAGATTCGTTCATTTTGATGAACGAGTTCGAACAGGAGAGTCACGAACGCATCACAGAACAGAGCAAGGCGAGCATTTGAGCTTATAAAACTTAAACTTTGTTATTTATTTATTAAATGAGCGCTCGTTTCGCTTGATAAGACCCTTATTCATCATCTAGAATCGTTTAAAGCCCTTTGAAGCTGCACTGAAACTCTCATTTGGACCTTGAACCGTTTGGACCCCATTGAAGTCCATTATATGAATGTTTTCATCAAAAACCTTAATTTCTTTTCGACTGAAGAAAGAAAGACATGGACATCTTGGATGACACGGGGGCGAGTAAATCATCAGCAAAAGTGTTTTTAAAAGTGAACGAGCCATTACAGTGAAATTCACTCACCCGTGTCATATCCTTTAGGTAAACTAGAAATGAAGTCATCTGCATTGGCCAGCTTGGCAGCAGCGCGTACGTCTTCATCCGAGGCGTCTTCTTTGCCGTATCTGATGTTTTCCAGCACGGACCGAGCGAACAGAACCGGCTCCTGTGACACCACACTGATCTGAGAGGGTCGGAGGTTAAACAAGCTCAGCAAACAACGAAACGCAGGCGCTTTTATTCACATTCACAGCAAATAATAGCATACCTTCTCATGCAGATATTTGTCTTTGTAGCTCAACAGTGGCTTCTGGTCCAATAAGATCTGCCCATTTTGAGGCTGGTAGAATCTCTCCAGTAAACTCACGATAGTGGTCTTTCCAGACCCTGACGGACCCACCAGAGCCGTGATCTGGCCCGGCTTCAGCTCGAGAGAGACGCTCTGGAAGCAGCAGCAACACCGTTTTACATTCAACACACAAAACCAGATGTCCAATCCATAAAAACTGACATCATCCTTTATTCAAATATTGCGTTTTTATGATTGGAGTACATTTTTGTGATGAAAACACGATGAAACATGTCAAATTGATTATGTTGTAGTCAATGTTTGCGTCTTCCTGTCAGACTTTTGTATTTATGTGCAGTTTTTTGTAGCTGGAGTTCAGTTAGATCAATACCTTAACCAAGATTATTTTTTTGTCCTTCCCTCATATTTAAAATATTGAATATTGTCTGAACTTGTAGGGTTATTGAAAACAAATATCCTTTCCAAACATCGCTTTTGAACGAAAGCTTGTTTCTGAGATGGAAAAAAAAACTATTTAAAAGATAATTATGACTTTATATCTCCCCATTTGGACTTTATATCTCATAATTCTGAATTTTTTTTTCTAATAATTCTGACTTTATATCTCCCAATTATGACTTTATATGTCACAATTATGACTTTATATGTCACAATTTTGACTTTTTTTCTCGCAATTTGGACTTTATATCTCATTATTCTGACTTTATATCTCCCCATTTGGACTTTATATCTCTAATTCAGAATTTTTTTCTAATAATTTTGAATTTATACATCACAATTCTGACTTTATATCTCCCAATTTTGACTATATCTCCCAATTATGATTTTATATCTCACAATTATGATTTTATATCTCCCAATTATGACTTTATATCTCATTATTTTTACTTTATATCTCCCCATTTGGACTTTATATCTCTAATTCAGAATTTTTTTTCTAATAATTTTGACTTTATATCTCACAATTATGACTTTATATCTCCCAATTTTGACTTTATATCTCCCAACTATGATTTTATATCTCCCAATTATGACTTTATATCTTGCAATTATGACTTTATATCACACAATTGTCTTTATAGCTCATAATTATGACTTTATATCTCCCAATTATGACTTTATATCACACAATTATGACTTTATATCTCCCAATTATGACTTTATATCACACAATTATGACTTTATATCTCACAATTGTCTTTATAGCTCACAATTATGACTTTATATCTCACAATTTTGACTTAATATCTCCCAATTATGAATTTATATCTCATACTTTTGAATTTTTTCTCATAATTCTGAATTCTTTCTCATAATTCTTACTTTATATCTCACAATTTTGACTTTATATCTCATAATTCTGACTTTATATCTCCCAATTTTGACTTTATATCTCATAATTCTTACTTTATTTCATGCAATTCTGAGAAGAAAAAAAAGAAAAAGAGTCAGAATTGTGAGATAAAAAGTCACAATTACCTTTTATTTTTTATACAGTAGCGGAAACGAGTTTCCATAATTTAACTTTGCTATTAATTAATTTTACCATAAACTGTCACGATATTAATATATTTTGTTGTTGTTTTTTTAATGAGAATGAGATTTTTTTTCAGTGCATTAAAGTAATTAAAGCATTAAAATGTGCTTCGTTGTCAAATAGAGTGTCATAATACAAAACAGGCTTCATTTTCTTCAAGCAAAACATAATTTTGTGAAATATAATAAGATCTTTTTCAGTGCACACCTTCAGCACATCAGTGTCCGGTCGATTCGGATAAGCAAAGGTGATATTTCTGAAGCACACGTGTCCGTTCAGAGTTGGAGGAGCGAGAGACCCGTCTGGAGGAACATCAGGCTTTCGGTCCACATACTCGAAGATCTTTTCTGAAGCGCCGACCGCCTTCTTTACATGCGGCCAGTAGGACATCAGCACCTGTGACACAAGCGGCAGGGGTTTTAAGGCACAAACTGGACTAGAAGAAGTGGTTTCTCTTGCAAAAGTCAATGCCAGGCTGTTGTGAACAGATTCTGGTGCTCTTCGGTCCAAAAAAAGTTTACATTTGTTATTTTTAGTATGTTTTTCTTGATTGGAATGGTATGAAACTTGTTAAAGGTTTTGGCACTTGCTGTGTGAACACAAAATAAAATCATAGACATGATTCGAACAGAAAAATAGTCACTCATGATCCCAGCGGTCATTGGAAATTAATGGGAGACGAATTTCCTCTAGTGGATGCGTTCGGTACTGCAGCCGAACAACATCTCACGCAAAGCTCATTTTATTAACCTCAAATTCTGAACACAACTTATTTTAATTTCTCACAGTTTTAGAGTAAAACATGTTTTTGAAAATATATATTTCATATGTATATTCTAAAGCTGTGAAACGATTAATCGCGATTAATCGCATCCAAAATAAAAGTGTGTGTTTACATAATATACTGTATGTGTGTGTATGATGTATAATTATTTTAAATAATTTTAATTACTATTTATATAATAATTTTAAATAATTTTAATAATTATTTATAATTTATTTAATTATTATTTAATTATTATTTAAATATATATATATATATATATATATATATATATATATATAAGAAATATTTGCATGTATATAGACTTAATGTATATATAATGTAGCTATATTTTATACAAATATAAACATTAATTATATATATCGTAAATGTTTACATGTGTGTGCATTTATATATACAAAATAATTATGCACAGTACACACACATATATTATGGAAACACAAAAATTTATGTTGGATACGTTTAATCACGATTAATTGTTTGACAGCCCTAAAATAAACATAAAATTATTCTTTTCTTTACTTTTCTTAAGTTCACTTGAGCAATAATCTGCCTAAAAAGAGGTCAAAATTAAATCCGTCCTCTAAAGCATTCAAGAACTACGACAGTTTAAATTGGAAATTTAGTTTTTTATAGGTCTATGCTCAAAAACTTAATAAATGGATTATGAATACAGCGTAAATATAATTTATTACCATAAAATCCCCTAAAAATACTAAATATTAAGTAAAAAATATTATCAAACTAAAATATCATAAATTTATTTCATGCAAATAAATAAAAAATTTTTTTGACATTTTTGACCAACACTCGCAGAAGTGTCCTTAAAGGGTTAAAGGTGTTTAATAGTGACGCTTGCTTTAGCATGATGGCTGTGGTCAAACAAACACAGGGTTTGAGGGATTACCTCCACAGCTGATGTGAACTGAAGCTCATACAGCACAAACGACACCAGATCACCGCTACTGACATCACTTCCTGTCACGAGCCGTCCTCCATAGTACAGTATACTGACTTTCAAAGCCAGACTGGACATCTGAAAAAAATACACGTTTGATTCCTCGAGTCGCACGGGTATATTAGCCAACAATACAGTGTATGAGTCAAAATTATCGATTTTTATTTTATGCCAAAAATCATTAGGATATCAAGTAAAGATCATGTTCCATGAAGATATCCTGTAAATTTCCTACCGTAAATATATGAAAATTTTATTTTTGTGAGTGGATGCAGCAAAATTGCGAAGATAAATGCACAAATTTAAAGGTGATTTTTTTCAATGTTTAGTTTTTTTCCACCCTCAGATTCCAGATGTTCAAATAGTTGGCCAAATACTGTCCTATCCTACCAAACCATACAATGGAAAGCTTATTTATTCAGCAAAATTGACTGGTTTTGTGGTCACACATGTTCAAAATTAATACTGTGCCACAGAATGCATGGAATATGTTTGGAAAAATGTGCATTATAGCAACAAAACTCACACTATTGGTCCACGTTGAGGCGGCGTAAGCAGCGGCTTCCACTTTGTTCAGGGCGTACGTGCCTTCCAAACACTTCTTGTACCTCTCGGTTTCCCCGTCCTCGTTAGCAAAGCTTCGGACCGTCTTCATGGAGGAGAACGTTTCCGTCGCAACGTCGTTGGCTTTCGCCAGAGATTCTTGCACTTGTACAGAAAGTTTCTGAGGCGGAAACATGAGCACACATCAACAACATTAGCACTTAATGAACACAAATGCACTTAATAAACTTGGAAACAGCTGCATATCTTTCTGAAGAATCCCAACATTTGGAAAAAGCTGCTTGATTTTATTTATTTATTTATTTATTTATTTTTATTTCTGATTTTAAAAGTCATTGTGAAATTTTTGAGCATGGTTTATTTACATGATAAAAGTCTTATGGCAAAAATAGGCAAAACCAATGATTTTTCATGAACTGGTCGATTTTGAGATTATGGGCTTTCAAACTAATGCGAAGAAAACATCCAGAATAACAAATGCATATTTCATTACACTTTATCTATTTGCCACTGTAGATTTATATTCTGAAGTTTTTTACAGAGTCAATGAGATATTATTATAGTTTTTATTCATATATTGAATCAGCTTTTTGTGTCATTTTAGTTTGTTTTTAAGCAATTTTGTTGTGTGTTTTGGACATATATATATATATATATATATATATATATATATATATATATATATAGTTTTTTTATTTGTGTTTTTAGTTTAGTACAAGTTAAACTAGATTAGAATGCAAAATATTGCCTTTGCAACAATCTGAAATAAAAGTTATTTATTTTACATTTTAATTCAATTAATATTTATTTTATTTCATTTTTTTTATTTTTATATCATATTTTATTTTCAACATTTTTAAATGTGTTTACATAATATATGCGTGTGTAAGGTGTATAATTTTGAATATATATCTATATATATATATATATATATTAGGGCTGTGCAAAAATTAATTGCGATTAATCGCATCCAAAATAAAAGTCTGTGTTTACATAATAAATTTGTGTGTGCTGTATTTAATTATTTTGTGTTTATAAATTATCAATATTTAAATTATATAATATTTAAGAATTATTTGCGCTTAAATTCTGTATATATATATATATATATATATAAATACATAATCTATATTATTTAAATATAAATATTTTATATATGAATAACACATTTTCTTGAATATATACATGCATGTGTGTGTATTTATATATACAAAATAATTATATACAGCACACACAAATATATTATGTAAACACAGACTTTTATTTTGGATTAATCGCAATTAATTTTTTGCACAGCCCTAATATATATATATATAGAAATGTATATTTTATATAAATAACACATTTTATATATAAATAAAAATGTTTAAAAATAATTAATCACGATTAATCGTACTATTTCATTAGTTCTCTCGCACAACTACCCAATATGCTTACAAAATATTAATAATAATATTAAAGTAAAGGCTGAAAATTGTAATTTAGTCTCACCCTAGAGGACACTTTTGGCCCAGGATGTCCTACAGATATAAACAAGTTTCTTTAATACCTTTTAAACGCCACTTTGAATGAAATCTAAGACCAAACCTGTGATGGAAATACACATTATATGTAATATTTAATGTCTAACCTAAGTCATTGAAGTAAGTTAATATTAACTACTTGTTTATTGAACTAAAATCAAGGTTACATTTGCAATCGTGAGAATATTCAGCAAAATAGCTTCCGTCATGTTATGTAACTCAACTATATCGGCATTTGGGCCGTCAGACTGGAGAAATTTTAGCGGTAAATGTGACCAGAAATATCCCAGACAGACATTTGCATACTTTTTAAGGCCTTTTATTAGGAAACCTTTATTTAAGACAAGTTAAGGACCCGCGGCCACTGCTATATGACTCATTTATGATCAAATGAATGTTACCTGGTAGAAGCGGCCGGAGAATTCTGGGATGATCCAGATGACGGGGAGGCCGAGAGCGGTGAAGACGGACAGTCTGACAGAGAGCATCATCATGGAGCCGAAGAGGAAGATGATGCGCATGAAGTACCACATGAGCAGACTCAGCTTCTCACTCAGAGACTCGCTCATGGTGTTGGTGTCGGTGGTGATGCGGGACACGATGTCACCTGAACAGGAACCGGTTTTAATTCGTCACATCTTTATTGAATTTTGATGTTAAAAGGGGATAGACAACCCCTTTCCCCTTAAAGAGTATCTGGGACATGAATGGCAAACAATAACATGTAATAATATGGACTGAAACCAAGAAATGTACTTTTTTTAATTTTTTTTTTTTTATTCCTGTTCGACATTTATGTGATACCTGTGTATACATGAAGAAAATGATAATGTCGATGTAGTAGACCTGCAATTATTATTTATTTGTAGGGCTGTGCAAAAATAAATTGCGATTAATTGCATCCAAAATAAAAGTCTGTGTTTACATAATATATTTGTGTGTGCTGTATATAATTATTTTGTATATATATAAATACACACACATGCATGTATGTATTTAAGAAAATGTGTTATTCATATATAAAATATTTATATTTATATAATATAGATTATGTATTTGTATATATATATATATATATATATATATATATATATATATATAGAATTTAAGCCCAAATAATTCTTAAATATATACTGTACATGCATGCATAGGTATTTATATATACAAAATAATTATATACAGAACACAAATATATTATGTAAACACAGACTTTTATTTTGGATGCGATTAATCGCAATTAACTTTTGCACAGCCCTATTTATTTGTTATTATTTTATTTATCTATTTATTTATTTTATTTTTATTTTTGTTTTTTTCTCTTTTTTTCTTTTTGTGGTAAGAGGGAAAAAAATGTGAAAATAAACAGTTAAAAAAGGGGATAAATAAATAAATTAAAAAATATATATATTATTATTTATTCAAATCTGAGAGCTGTCTCACTCCTCCATAGGCTTTTGTTATTGAAACTGGCCCAGAAAATTATTAAAGACATCGTTAAAGTAGTCCGAGTGACGACAGTGGCTCATCCTTACGTTTATCAAGGGACGAGAATACTTTTTGTGCACAAAAAACTTTTATTTTTTGCAAAAGAGCTTTTTTCAACTCTAGTTACACTATGGCATTACAGATAATTTTATTTTTTTACTCCCACCCGATGACACTAATCTGCCTTCAAAAAATTGATTTTATAGGCATTGTCTCTATTTGAAGAGCTTTAATTGAAAAATACAAAGTAAAAGTGGCATTTAAAGAATAGCACTGATGCAGTTTGATTGCAGGTTTACCTGTGGATGCTTTATCGAAGAAGGCGATATCTTGCTTCAGCACCGACTGGAAGACGAGAGCTTGGATGGACGTGTGTATTCGGCTCATGGTGATGTTGTAGATGAGGTCACACACAAACTCACACACGGCGCTGCGGAAAACGAGATGTGCTTTTATTTTTAATGCATTTCAGGTGTTGTTTATTCACAGTATTTCACATTTATCACACATTTGTGACATTTTTTAAATGTTTCTGCTCAGGATTTATTTGATCAAAAATAAAGTACAAATATTTTTACAATATAAAATAGCTGTTTTCTATGTTATATACAGTGAAGTGTAATTTATTCCTGTGATCAAAGCTGAATTTTCAGCATCATTACTCCAGTCCTCAGTGTCACATGATGCTTCAGAAATCACTCTAATATGATGATCAAGAAACATTTATGAATATTCTTAATATTTGGAATTTATGACATATTTATATATATATAAGAAATATGTCATAAATATGTCATAAATTCCAAATAATTTTTATATATATATATATATATATATATATATATATTAGGGCTGTCAAACGATTAATCGCGATTAATCACATCCAAAATAAAAGTTTGTGTTTACATAATATATGTGGGTGCACTGTGTATAATTATTTTATATACATATATATATATATATATATATATATATATATATAAATACACACACATGCATGTATATAATTAAGAAATATTTTCATGTATATATTGTATATAGATTTATATATAATTTATATTATATATAAATATAAATATTGTAAATATAAATATTTTCTTAAATATTTATAAATGTAATATATACATTTTTCTCAAATATACATGCATGTGTGTGTATTTATATATATAAAATAATTATACACAGTGCACCCACATACATTATGAACATACAAACTTTTATTGTGGATGCGATTAATCGTTTGACAGCCCTAATATATATATACATATATATATATATATATATATATATATATATATATATATATATATATATATATAAAAGATTTGGAATTTATGACACACACACGTATATATATGTCATAAATTCCCAATCTTTTTTGTATTAATTTTTGGACATTTTTAATATATATTATTCTTCATATTTTGAATTTATAACTTGAACTTCACTTTTGATCAGTTTGATGTGTTCTCACTGTGTTAAAGTCTCACTAAACCCAGTGACTCTTGAACAGTGGTGTACAGGTCTGTATTGTGGCCTCACCTCATGATGGTCATCAGGGTCATGACAGTGATGGCGTGGTTAAAGGCCTCGGGCTCGTCTTCATTCATGATCCAGTCTGTCATTTTACCGGTGTAGTGAGGAATCGCCATTTCACCTGTGCCACAATATGCATGTAAATAAATATGCATGTTCATCTTTTAATTTGTTTACAGACAACAAAAAAACAAGCTTTATCATCATTGACCCAATTTATTCTGCAATCTCTACATCTAGAAGAATCAGTAAGTTGTTGAGAAGTCACTGACTTTGTGTGCTGAACAATTATGAGAGCAAACTTGACCAAAGTGAAACTAAAAGTGATATGCGATCAACTTTCTTTCATTTGACAGATTATATAAGTTTTAAATTACACTGTGGGCTAAATTTCAAGGTAATTATTTACAGATCATAAAGCCATAACAGGAAATGGAGACAGATACATTAATAACACAATATTTACTCAAATTGTAATAAGTTCAATAAAATATTGAAATAAATAAATAATGTTTTAAATTCTGGCATTTAATAAAACTATTATTATTTTAATAAAATTATTAAAATTATTCTATTTAATTATTTAATTAAATGAAATAAATTATGGCATTATGTTTTGTCTAGGCAATGGGTCTAAAAATAGAAGAAAGTAAAATAAATAATAATAAAAAAATAGAAAAAAATATTAAAATAAAAATAATCAAAGATGTAATGATTTAAATTAACAAATAATACATCTAACAATTCAGTAATATAGTAAAAATTTACAAATAATATTTTAATGTTATATTATATCAATTGCACAAGGATGATCATATTTAGAGATTATTTTTATTTGTGATAACTTTTTTTAAACAGATATTATGATATCATGTGAAAACAAGAGAGAACCAATGAAATATTATGAAATATGAATACAATGTCAGTTTTTTGTTTTTCTATGCATTTTTAACATGGTAAAATAATTAATTTTGTCAGATAAATACCCTAAATAAAATATTTTCCTCATATTTTGATGGTTTAATTGAACTTATGGTGTCATTAAAAACCATTATCACTTCTGCCCTCTACTGTATATATGACATTTTTACCTAAAGAAGATATAACCACAAAGAAGAAGACGGCTGCGAAGCGTCCACTGAAGGGCTTCATGTATCCCAGCAGCCTTTGCAGCGACGCCTTGCCCTTCGGCTGTGTTTTCTGCTCTTTGGTTGCTGGAAGGAGAGAGGGTACATGGCGCTTCCACACCAACAGAGACAACGCCAACACCAAATACCCCTGCAGAAGCTGAAAAATAACACACACACACACACACACACCTGACGTTTCAAATACTCTTCTAGGCGTACTGTGTGTTCGCCATTCAACCCTCTAGTGTTGCTCGAACGTTTTAGACTGAATTTGCTTGTTTTTTGAAATCGCTTTTTCATCAGAAAGTTACAAAATTCAATGAATTGATTAGAAAAATCACTAAACATAGAGTATATAAACTGGTGAGGCTGTAACACAAAGAATGATTTTGCAAATACGTGAAATAAAATCAATAATTAAGCAAAATATTTAAATAAATAAAAGGCCATTATGTATTGTCTAGGCAATGGGTCTAAAAATAGAAGAAATTAAAATAAATAATAATAATTAAAAATATATACATATATATATATATATATATATATATATATATATATATATATATATATATATTAAAATAAAAATAATCAAAGATATCATGATTTAAATAAACAAATAATACATCTAACAATACAGTAATATAGTAAAACAACTAAAAAGAATTTTCAAATAATATTTTAATGTTATATTGTATCAGCTGCACAAGGATGATCATATTTAGGGCTTATAAAATCAATAATTAAGCAAAATATTTAAATAAATAAATAAATAAAAGGCCATTATGTATTGTCTAGGCAATGGGTCTAAAAATAGAAGAAATTAAAATAAATAATAATAATTTAAAAAAATATATATTAAAATAATCAAAGATATCATGATTTAAATAAACAAATAATACATCTAACAATACAGTAATATAGTAAAACAACTAAAAAAATGTTCAAATAATATTTTAATGTTATATTGTATCAGCTGCACAAGGATGATCATATTTAGGGCTTATAAAATCAATAATTAAGCAAAAGATTTAAATAAACTGGCACCAAGGAAGGGGTTAAACTCTACAGCAGACACACCCACTCAAACACACACACACTATTATACACACACAATTGAACTGGTGTGGCTGTATCAATATGGCAAAATTGAGCTGGTACTCAAATAATAAGATTAATAAAAATATAGAATTCTGATTAAAAATTCCTTTTCGATTCGCTACATTTTTACTGAATTTTGATGTTCAATGTTTTGACTGTAGTAAAACTCACACTTCAAATCAATATTTCAAACAAAAAAATATCTAAACCTTGACAAAAAGTCTTTGAGAATGTCTACATATATATCCACAATCTAATAAAGGTAAGTAATTATGTCTAACGACTCTTTAGATGCAGCTATATAGTAATCTAGTGGTTACAATACACTGGCATTAGATATTTTTCTTTTTTACCCCCACCAGATGAGACTAATGCGCCTTAAAAAAGGATTTTAAAGGCATTTTCTCTATTTTAATATTAAATACAGCTTTAATTAAAAAATAATAAAAATATATTTTTTTACATTAATTTCAATTGGGCATTTTTTTAATCATAATTATTCAATGAATATTATTATTATTAATATTATTGAATATTAATTGTATATTAATATAATTATTTGTAAAACAAAATTCTCTCAAAATAAAAAATATTATTGAACAAAAATATAGTACATTGATTTTACTGAAAATAATAAAAGTTCAACTTCACACCACAAACAACACAAAATGTTTCTTTTATACTCCCACCAGATGACACTGAAAAAAGGATTTTAAAGGCATTATATCTATTTTATAGGGCTGTCAAAAGGATTAATCGCGATTAATCGCATCCAAAATAAAAGTTTGTGTTTACATAATATATGCGGGGGCACTGTGTATAATTATTTTGTATATAAATAAAAAACACACATGCATGTATATTTAAGAAAAAAATATTATTTATATATAAAATATTTATATATAATATAAATTATATATAAATCTATATACAGAATATACATGAAAATATTTCTTAAATATATACAAGCATGTGTGTGTATTTATATATATATAATAATTATACACAGTGCACCCACATATATTATGTAAACACAAACTTTTATTTTGGATGCGATTAATCGCGATTAATCGTTTTGACAGCCCTACTATTTTAAGCTTTAATTTGAAAAATAATTAAGAGAACGTTTTTACATTAATTTCAATTAGAAAAATGTTATCCGATTCCTAACTATTGCATGAATATTAATTAGAAACATTCAAAATATTATTGAACAAAAACATATGAACACCGAAAACAGGTATTCAGTCACTTTTAAGTCGATGTGACTCCCATTCCCAAATGAACACCACCAGATGGGTTAAATGTGTTACGGCACATCTTACCCCTTGCCAGGTGTGCCATCCCCACAGCAGCTCCACAGTAGACCTCCCACAAGCCCAGAGGAACGAGATGTACACCGGGTAGAGGAGGCCGTGAACCACAGCCGTCTGAACGCCCTCCAATCCTCTCATCCACGCCGGGCTGCCGGGGTAGAAGAAGGACACGAAGAGGAGGAGAGCGGTTCGGGCCAGTCCGCCGGCCCACAGCGTGACGAACGCGTTACTGGTGAAGGACGGGGAGAGCTGGATGGCAGCAATACACATCACCGTGAACACGTCCACACACAACGCCAACAGGGCGAACAGAGGAACGGCCATCTTATCCTTCATCCCCAGCACTGCCAAACAAAGATTAGGGTCAAATACACTTTGAGATGGACTGGTTTTAGGTGTTTAATAAAAAATATTATTGAACAAAAATATAGTACATTGATTTTACTGAAAATAATCAAAGTAAAAAAACACGAACAACATGAAATTTTCTTTTTTACTCCCACCAGATGACATTAATCTGCCTTAAAAAAGGATTTTAAAGGCTCTATTTTGACCTGATATACTGCTGTAATTAAAAAAGAATTAAGATAATGTTTTTACTAGGG
Organism: Cyprinella venusta; assembly: GCA_038021265.1. Lineage (NCBI taxonomy): Eukaryota > Metazoa > Chordata > Actinopteri > Cypriniformes > Leuciscidae > Cyprinella > Cyprinella venusta. The sequence goes on from CM075874.1 coordinate 34,124,802, forward strand.
CTGTCAAATGATTAATCGCGATTAATCGCATTCAAAATAAAAGTTTGTGTTTACGTAATATATGTGGGCGTAGTGTGTATAATTATTTTGTATATATTAATACACACACATGCATGTATATATTTAAGAAAAATCTGAAAGTATATACTTTATATATATATTTATACATAATTAATATTATGTATAAATATAAATATTTTATATATTAAGAACACATTTTTCTTATGTGTGAGTATTTATATATACAAAATAATTATACACACTACGCCCACATATATTATGTAAACACAAACTTTTATTTTGAATGCGATTAATCGCGATTAATCATTTGACAGCCCTAGTTTTTACATTAATTTCAATTAGAAACATTTTATCATAATTATAGCATGACTAATTAGTAACATAATATAAAACCAGCCTAGGCTTCCAGACTGGCTAAGCTGGTATTCACCTGATCATACACAGTAAAACAATGGTGTATTTTGTTCAATGTGGGTATACCAGTTTCACTTTCACTCTAAAAATTAATTTTCATTTAAGCTCAATTAGATTTGCTTACTAAACAGCGCGTTTAATATACACAATTAGTTTGCAAGTCAAATTTAATTTAATAAGTAGATAATTACTTAAACATTGTGTATGTTTACATTATTTCACAAAAGTGCATTCAGACAACAATGTGCTTGCAGAGAGATAAGGAAACACTAGGCTAAGATACGTACCTTGTGAATACCTACTGAAACTCTCGAGATATTTCAAGAATCGATGTTTTTAGTGTCGCCGTCACATTTATTTAATATACTATCGTTTAAAATAAGTAACTGTACAAGAGAGAAGATAATTCTGTGCGTGAAACTCCATACAAGGTCCGAATCTGAAACCGAAAGTATGAACTAACTGTGTAAAAGGAGGAAAACCCCATCTGCGCTAAAATCATGAATATTAATTACGCACCGTGACGTAAGGCAAATAGTCCGATCTCATTGGTGGGTCAGACGTTGGTGGGCATCAGCTGGCCAATCACTGAGGGCATGTTGCGTCGCTGTCTTAAAGGGATAGTTCAGTTTGAAATTAATGTTTAATATGTTTTATCTTACCTCAAGGGAATCCGATATGTAGGTGTCTTTGTTTCCACAGTATTTTCATTTTTGATATTTTTAGGTCAAACCATTCTTGTCTGTCAGTCATATAATGGAGGTTTATGGGGTTCACCCTGAGTCCACCTCAAAATTGCATGCACAGAGAAGTCCAAATTAAACACGATTTAATGATTCGTAAATGCGACAAATCATGACGACGAGTTGCTGTTTCGTTTTCTGTGCCGCCAATAAACTAAGAAATTATGAATTGAAGTTCTACATCCTTCCTAATAAACACACGGAACAGGATAGGAGGACAAAATGGCAAAATTAATCACTACGTGTGATCCCTGTAGTGGATGTTAAACTCGTATTAGTGGGCCAGATTTGTCTGACGTTACATCCCTTACGAAAAAGAACTATAGTAATCCCATGACTATAAGTATTCTAGTAGTGTATAATACTTCTGTGATGTTCTGTAAACGTATCTATATCTATACTGCTATGTCCCAAAATACTATTCATATAGGATTAACGTTACTACAATATTTGGTCCTAAAACACTACAAGATTCCTATACTTGTTTTTGACCCAGTTTTTAATTAAATAAGGGCAATCCTAACCTATTACAGTTCATTTTGCAATGTACCGTTGCCGTCAATGACTCGCAATATGACATATTTGTCATTCAAATACAAACGATGGCCCCTTTTACTGTCTATGGTTTCCCCACCGCCGACCACGCCCCCCAACTGTGACGCGTTGCCGACTTTATAAGTATCCGCCATTAGTGTCCGACAAACAAAACAAACGAGTCGTAGTTGACTAGCAACGGCGATTAACTAACTAAAGTTAAGAGAATGGTGAAACGGTGTTCTTATGTGACTTGCAACTCAGACAACAGGTACCCAGAAAGGCTGGGCGATGTACAGTTTCACCCGTTCCCTAAACCTGCCCGTAACCTGGAGAAGTGTATGAAATGGATACGTTTGTGTGGACGGCCACTGATTTTGGGCAGGCTGAGAAATCATTCCACAGCCAAACACATCTATGTGTGCTCAAAGGTAACGTCAACCACATTATATCGTTACTCACCGCTGTTTTTAACCATGTGGCACATTTTTTTTTTTTAATTTTGAACATTTGTTACAATTTGTCGTCACCGGAGAAGCTAAACGTACCTACGTTGTTAGCTAACAGTTAGCTAACTTAACATTAGCGAGTCCATAGAAGTTTTTCCTGACATTTCTGCCGTTTATCTGTGTCTGTATACTGTATGAATTTTCTTTTAAGATACTTAAGACGTAATTGAGCCCATTTCTTTGTCATTAAACCCATTTCTCTGTCATTAAATCCAGCACTTCGTTGACGGCCGGCCGACAACCGCTCACCCTGATCCTCTGCCTGTATTGACGACATCAAATGACCGTAGTAAGGTTAAACCTGCGAGACGTCCACCAAAGTTGCGAGTGCGACCCTTGTCAGTGCCACCAAGGAAAACACCACCGGTTGATAGGATGCCAGATAATACTGAAAACATCAGGTGATTCTCTTTTGGCCATTTATACAAAGAAAAAGCTAATAATAACAATATGCAATCGTTTTTATGCAATTCTGGACAGATATGACATTACACATTACATTCGCCTGCTAAACATTTTATTTATGTATCATATTAACAGTGTCGGGTGTGATCTACATGACATGGGTACAACAGGAGAGATAAAAACAGAATCATTAATGGAGGATACCACTACAGAGGAGAGCACTCTGGTCATTAAACTGGGTATGCAATTAGTCTCACTGCACAAGGCTGGTAGGAAATGCTGAAAAAAGAACCAATCTAGTTCAGATTTAATGTTTTCCCACTTTTCTGCATCAAAAGTATTGCATTCACGATTCCCATCTGCCCTATAACTTGGTACTAGCACCCATACGTTTGAGATTGTATGTGTGCGGACCTCTCCTCATTGCTGAGGTCTTCTAGTTTTAATCATTTCATTCTTATGTTTACAGAGGGCACAGATGACCAACTCCAGATGAAAGAAAAACAGGAGGAGGAACTGGAACGACTGAAGACTCTTCTAGCTCAAAAAGAACAAGAAAATGACTTGCTAAGGTTGAAAATACGAACTTGTCAGGTTCCTTACCCACTAACAGCCGAGGTGTTAAACAACAGCAGTGTCCCTAACTACTTCCAATACTGCACTGGGTTCACTTATGATGAATTTAACAAACTGTGCACATTTTTCACACTACCAGATAAGGACACCGCACCACAAACACACATCCCCTTGATATATGACAAACTGAACAGGCAGATCCAGCATATGCCTTTACGGCAACAATTTATACTTGCACTTATGAGACTGAGACAGAATTTCGACCTGGAAGAGCTAGCTTTCAAATTTCAAATTGATATGCAAAATGTTAGCGTTTTATTTAGTTCTTGGATCGACTTCATGTACGATAGGTTAGGTAATATGTCTGTCTGGCCACACAGGGACATCATCACAGAGAACATGCCAGGTAACTACAAATCAGAGTTTCCAACAACTTTTGCGATTCTTGATTGCACAGAGATAAAGATAGAGAAACCCAGCTCGACGTTAGTGCAAAGTCAGACTTATTCCAACTACAAGTCGAAAAACACACTCAAGTCTCTGTTAGTCTGTGATCCTCGTGGCTCTATTATGTTTGCATCTAATCTTTACACGGGATCCATTTCGGACCAAGAGCTATTCAGACGGTGCAAAATTAAAGATTTATTTAAAGGTCTTCTTCAGTGTGGCTACCTTAAGGAAGGTGATGGGCTCATGGTGGATAAGGGGTTTCTCATCGAGAAAGATGTGAAGGAGCTCGGCCTTAATCTGAACATTCCTCCGATTGCAAAGTCAAATCTTCAAGTCTCAGATGTCGAGATGACAAAGAAAATAGCCAAACACAGAGTGGTGGTAGAAAGAGCAATAGCCAAAGTTAAAGAATTTAAGATCGTATCTGGTAGGATCCCCAATTCCATGTTGGGAAAAATAAACGAGATATGGTTTGTGGTGTGTATGTTGTCTAATTTCCAGCAGCATGTTATTCAGGCATAGGCTGCTGAAGGCTATCTCATATGGCCATGATTTCTGTCTGCTTGTCACACAAGTTATTAGAATCATTACAATGTGTTATAACATTACATGAGCTGTGAACTGTGACTGCCTGCAAATGATAATAAATGAATCAAAATCTGTATCAAGTTTTTATGTCACTGCTCTACCTGGTTGCTCAAACCACTTCCAAGAGGGTACTTTAATATATAAGTAAAATTTAAAATTCTATATAAGTAAAATTTAAAAAAAAATTAAAATTTAAAATTAATATATAAGTAAAATTTAAAATTCTATATAAGTAAAATAAAAAAAAAAAAATTTAAATTTTAATATATAAGTAAAATTTAAAATTCTATATAAGTAAAATTTTAAAAATTTAAAATTTTAATATACAAGTAAAATTTAAAATTCTATATAAGTAAAATTTTAAAAAAATAAAATTTAAAATTTTAATATATAAGTAAAAATTAAAATTCTATATAAGTAAAATTTTAAAAAATTAAAATTTTAGTATACAAGTAAAATTTAAAATTCTATTTAAGTAAAATTTTAAAAAATAATAAAATTTAAAATTTTAATATATAAGTAAAATTTAAGATTCCAGTAAAATCAGTATTGAAAAAAAACAGTATTTTAAATTGCTGTTTTCTTCTGTGATCAAAACTGAATTTTCATCATCATTACTCCAGTCTTCAGTGTCACATGATCCTTCAGAAATCACTCTAATATGAAAATTTGATGTTCAAGAAACATTTATATCAATGTTGAAAACAGCATTTTCAGATTTTTTTGGGTGGAAATCACAATTCGTTGATAAATAGGGGTCAAAAAGCTGTACTGATTAAAAAAGCTAGTACTGGTCAAAAGCTTAAAAACATTAATGTTTTTATGTTTCTAAAAAAAGTATCTTATGGTCATCGAGGCTGCATTTATTTGATCTAAAAAACAGTAATATTGAAGCACTACAATATAAAATAGTGGATTTCTTTTTTTAATATACTTAGAACCTTTGATACTATTTTTACAGGATTCAGTGTAAAAAAAAGAAAATTTATTTAAAATTGAAAATGTACAATCATTTAAAAGTTTGGGGTCAGGAACTTTCTTTTTTGTTGTTGTTGTTGAAAGACATTAATAATTTTATTCAGCGGGGATGTGCTAAATTAAATTTAAAAAAGTGATAAAGACTTATTATAAAAGAATTTCTATTTTAATTAAATGCTGTTCTTTTAAACTTTTTATTCATCAATGAATCCTGAAAAAAGGATCATGTGACTCTGAAGACTGGCATGTTGCTGCGGCTGTTGAAATTTCACCTTTGCATCACAGAAATATATTTTATTTTAAAGTATAAAAAAATGGAGGCTTGATGCGCGTTAGAGACTTCTTTTGTCAGATTACACTTCACATAATAGGCCTGTAGGTGGCGCTCGTTTAGCGCTGAATCAACAGAGTGCGGAAGTGATGACGTCACTTTGTAGGACGTCAACTCGGTTCCCTCGGTCGAAAAGCAATGCATTTTCCCCATAGACTTTTGTGTTTAACAAAGAGTTGTGACCCTTACAAGTTTTGTCTCTCAAGATAATCCTTACAAGTTAATCCTAAATTTATACATTTTGAAGCCTATATAAAGATTTTAAAAAAACACAATCAGACACAATAAAGTTTAAAAAAAAAACACAAGCAGGTTATAACTATGTGTTCTATGTAATAGATCAAAACGTGAAAATATTTAGAGGCTTTGGTCACCACAGAGCTTATTTCAGGCGATTTAGCAAAAACCCATTCAAAAATCCCATAGACTTAGAGCGAGGGAACCGGGAGTGCTAAAATGCTAACTCACTTCCGCGTTTTGGCCTACAGAGTGACGTCGGAACTTCGGTACTCAAATACAAGCGACTTTAAAACTACTTACCATTAGGCGACTTTTGATGCTTGTTTGGTCGGGGTTGACGATTGGTCGGTGCACATGACAAACAGGCATCAAATAATTAGCCTAAGTAATATTTTAAAATATGTGATATGGTTATTTTTAAGTGAATCGACTCACGATTCTTCCTTATAATTAAAAAAGGGGGTTTAAAAATTGTTTGGTTTATTTCGAGCCAAAGTCTATTCAATGAAAGAGCCATTTCTGACTCGAGAGCATCGGCTCCCGAATACCTACGTTTATGTAACGTTATTTATGAATAGGCTACAAGTGCATTTTCGTTTTAAAACCTATTTTTTACAGTCTATGTTTAAAACGCATAACTTTTGCTACGACATGCGTAAGTGACGTAACCCATAGCAACGCGTTAGCATAGCAACGACGTCTCAGGCTCAGGCTGACGAATAAACTTGAATTTAGGCTACTTACTTTAGTTTTTGCACACATTATTATCTTAATTATAATACTTAAAAAAATCTTTCTGACGCCAAACGTCTGAATATAAGTGTATTCCTCCATCTTAGACAGACAAACTGCTTAGTTGAGGAAGGAAAGGCAAAGGCGAGTGTACAGAACCGTTAGAAAGCAAGTGTACATTAGCAGCTAGGTATTTTGTGTAACGTTAGTTGACTTTGAACGCAAGGAAATGACGTTTTTTTTTCTGTGGGATTGTTCAATTGTCCTGTCAAATTTCCTTCAACATTCATACACCACAATAACTCACATACAGTCTTGTGTAGGTGTAGGTCAAACTCCTGCGATAACGACCTTTCAGATTCATACACACACACACACACACACACACACATTCTCTCTCTCTCTCTCTCTCTCTCTCTCTCACACACACACACACACACACACACACCAACACTCACTCTCTTTCTCTCTCTCTCTCACAAACACACACACACACACACACACACACTGTACATTCATACTCACACACACAAACTCACATATAGACCCTCACACTCTCTCTCTCTCTCTCTCTCTCTCTCTCTCTCTCTCACACACACACACACACACACACACCCTACTGTACATACACACACACACACACACTCCTATTCTTTTCCACACAGTGGCAGGAAGTGGTCCAGATATCCGCTGGGCTTCTGAAAAAGAATGAGGGACAAACTCTGGGAGGGAGCAGTCCAGTGTGTAGACATGAGCGTTCACACACTTCACACACTCTTACCAGGACTGATAACACAGCATCATCTGCAGGACCGTCCAACATCAGCTTCGGCCCAGCGGATCCCGTCACACACCAGGAGAAGAGCGAGTCCCGAGTCCTGCCATGATCAGAGTCATCCTCCTCACGCTGTCTCTCTGCACATCAACTCACGGTGAGTCCCTCACACACACACACACACACACACACACACGATGTGATGAGTGTGTTACTGTTGCAGAACAATGTAAATGATTCATCTGTCATATTTCTGAAATAAAATCAGGAATATTTCTTAAATTGTAACATGAGACCTTAACAGGGTGAACGTATTTTTATAAAACAAAAATTATATATATATATATATATATATATATAAAATGATTTATATATATATATATATATATATATATATATATAATTATTTTATATATAAAAATAATTATAAAAAATGTTTATATATATATATATATATATATAATTATTTTATATATAAAAATAATTATATTTTTTTATAATTATATATATAGTCACAGTAAAAATATATACAGTGTAAAACTTTTACAAAATTCTGTTCGAGTTCAGCCATTATGGGTTGATTTTGCCACACACACACACACACCTGTCAAAGCCATTGTTCGCTACAGTAAAACACTCCCATTTCCTGTTTCTGTTCGTCTCGTCTGGAAACTTCCTGTTTGTGTCGCGCTGTTTCCTGTTACTCCCGGAGTTCATGTCAGAGATCCGCCTCCTAACTAATTATAATTAATATTTCAACAAGATCTAAACGTCTTTCCATGCAAATCTAAAGCAGCAGCCAAACTGTGTTCAACACTGATAATAATCATAAATGTTTATTGATCATCAGATCATCATATTAGAGTGATTTCTGAAGGATCATGTGACACTGAAGACTGGAGTAATGATGCTGAAAATCACAGGAATAAATTACACTGCACTGTATATTCACACAGAAAACAGCAGATTTGAATTGTAAAAATATTTCACTTTTTTTCCTGTATTTCTTTTTTATGAAATTATTATTATTTTTATTTATTATTATTATTATTATTAAAGGCAGCCTTGATGAGACATTAAAATATTGTACCCCAAACTTTCAAACAGTTATACAAATTCACACTAATCATTCTTCTGAAAGCCTCCTCTAGTGATCCGTACAGCGGGTGTGTGTCGGGGAAAGTGTGTGAGGCCAAGTTTGGGAACGGAGTGTGTGACGAGGAGTGCAAGAGCTCGGGCTGTCTGAGAGACGGCTTCGACTGCCTCGGGGAGAAGGGATCCTGCATGTGAGACACACACACACGCGTGCTGACATCACATAATACACACCAGGAGAGAGAGGAGCTGGAAAACTCGCTCACTCGAACACACACACACACTTAAAGTGAATGCTTAAAGTGTTCCCCTCAATTGCAATGCAATATGAATATGTAATTGAGCGTATGGTGTTTCTCTCAGTTCAGGGCACATTCAGTACTGCCGAAATCATTATGACAACGGCTTCTGTGACCAGGGCTGCAGCAGCGCGGCCTGTGGCTGGGACGGGTCCGACTGCTTCCGGAACCAGTTCCCCGTGTGGGCCAGAGGAAGCCTGTTAGTGCACACCCGGAGCCCAGCGCACTCGGGTCAGAGCCAGAACAGCTCTCTGCTGTGGGCCCTGAGCACCGTCCTGCAGACCAGCGTCAAGCTCCGAGGAGCGGCCCCGCTGCGGCCCGGCGACGACCTGCTGACACTCGACACGCGACAGCTGCAGGAGCTGCACACACACACACACACACCGGCTGATGACAGCAACGGGTGAGCCGTGCCGGCAGATGAAGGGGCCATGTTGTTTATTTCAAGCTTTTATTTTATTATATTTATTTTATTATTTTATATAAATATATATATATATATATTTCTTTTTTTTATTGTTTTATAGTACATAATAAATTAAGTTTTTATGCACCGAGTTTTTTTATTTATTTTCTATTTATTTATTTATTTTGATTTATTTTTTGTTTGTATTTATTATATTTATTATATATATATATATATATATATATATATGTATTTTTTATTGTTTTATAGTACATATTAAATTAAGTTTTTATGCACCGAGTTTTTTTTATTTATTTTCTATTTATTTATTTATTTTGATTTATTTGTTTGTTTGTATTTATTATATTTATTTTATTATATATCTATATATATATATATATATATATTTTATTGTTTTATAGTACATATTAAATTAAGTTTTTTTGCACAGAGTTTTTTTATTTATTTTCTATTTATTTATTTATATATTTTTGTTTGTATTTATTATATATATATATATGTATTTTTTTATTGTTTTATAGTACATATTAAATTAAGTTTTTATGCACCGAGTTCTTTTATTTATTTTCTATTTATTTATTTTGATTTATTTGTTTTTTTGTATTGCACATATTAAATCAAAGTTTTACGCACCATAAATTCTCGTAATATAAAACAAATATTATAAAACCCTAAAAAAATACACCTAAAAGAATTTAAAAATAATTTACTTTTTCACAGCTATTTACCAGCAACAGGTGAGTGATGCTATCAGACTGACTTCTAAAAAGGCCATTTCTACATTTCAAGCTTTATTTTATTATATTTTTTATTTAATGTTATTGTATTGTTTTATAGTAGATATTAAACCAACGTTTTTTGTTTTTTTGCACCATAAATTATCAAAATATAAAACAAAAATTATAAACCCCCTAAAAAATACACCTAAAAGAATTTAAAAATAAATAATTTACTTTTTCACAGCTATTTACCTGTCAGACTGACTTCTAAAAAGGCCATATTTTACATTTCAAACTTTTATTTTATTTTATATTTGATTGTTTTATAGTCCGTGTTTTATGCACCAAAAATTCTCATAATATAAATCAAATATAATCAACCCTAAAGCATACAGTAAAAATAAATAATTTAGTTTTGTACAAGCTATTTCCTTGAATTGGGCTGTTATTACTATTGTGCCTACCTTTGTTTTGATTGGTGTTTGATTGATGGCTAATCCAATTTAGGACACTTCAGAGTTAGACTCTAAGCATAAGCTTAAATATGATTGTATAATACCTGATTGTCATGCAGGTATTGCCCTTCTCTTCAATAATCGTCCGTCCAGGTCGGTGTTATTCCTCCAGCTGGATAACAGAGCCTGCTCCCGTCATCACCACACCTGTTTCCAGTACGCCGCCGAGGCCGCACAGTTCCTGCGGGCCGTCCTGGCCCTGAAACCGCCCCCGTTTCCCATGATCCCCGAGATCCAGGCGGCTGTGGTCAGTGTGCGTGGCGTGGACGAGGAAATAGGAGCCAGAGACGAGGTCAAACTGCCCAAAGAGGAACGCAACAGTATGTTTTTTTAAACTTGCATTGCCAAAACATGCCACAACACTAATTTCTCTGAAACTCTAATCGTTTGCAGTTACACTATATATATATATATATATATATGTCAAAATGTCATGTTTCAGTTCTTGGAGCGTCTCCGGCCTGGATGTGGCCGGTGGTCGGCGTGTCGGCTGGACTCGGTGTGGCTCTTGTCCTGATTATCCCGTCACTGCTCCTGTGGTTAAAGGTGACATATTAAACCCCTTCCCTGAGTGTGTGATGTGAGTTAAATTTGTCCCTGATGTATGTGAATGAGCAAAAACACGTCATTTGTGTGTGTCCCTTTAAATGCAAATGAGCTTTAGCCCCGCCTCTGTTCAGAAGAGGGCGGAGCTAAATGTCAGATACCTTCTGAAAAGTCAGATATTGATGATATGTCCCCTCCCCTTTAAAGAGGAGACGCCAGCGGAGAGAAGGAGGCGAGCGAGTTCGTCACAGATCCATCGTGACCGACAGCAAAACCTGGACTCGGTCTGCGGAGAACAGGAACAGATCGGGACGAGAGAAAGACCGAAATGGGGTGAAGAAAAACAAGAAAGGGAAGGAGTCGGGAAAGAGGCGCAAGGAGCCGCTCGGGGAGGATGCGATCCGAATGCGGTGAGTGTGTTTGAAGAGTTTCACACTGTGAGTGAGGGAGGAAGGGCCCTGATGTGTGTGTATGTGTGTGTGTGTGATGCTGATTTAGGCCCCTGAGGAAGGAACTGGACATCGGAAGTGACACCGACGTGACCCAGAGCTCCATGGAGGACATCAACAAGAGCATCTGTGACCACAGAACACCGGACCAAAAGCACTTCCAACCCCCCCGCATGCTGGGTGAGAATAATATGGGGGACATGTGGAACCGAAATTGTGTGTGAGTGTGTGTCTGTGTGTATATATATGTATTTATCTGTACACACACACACATATATATATATATATATATATAATAGCCTATGTATCCACACATATATTTTATACATTACTAAAACATAAAATACAATATACAGGTGAAACTCAAAAATATTAGAATATGGTGCAAAAGTTCATTTATTTCAGTAATTCAACTTAAAAGGTGAAACTAATATATTATATAGACTCATTACATGCAAAGTGAGATATTTCAAGCCTTTATTTGTTATAATTTTGATCATTTTGGCTTACAGATTTGAAAACCCCAAATTCATCATTAGAATATTGTGAAAAGGTTTTCATGTCTGTAAACTACTATAACAAATAAAGGCTTGAAATATCTCACTTTGCATGTAATGAGTCTATATAATATATTAGTTTCACCTTTTAAGTTGAATTACTGAAATTTTGCACCATATTCTAATTTTACCAAAAGTAGTTAATGTGATTAATGCGGTCATTTTACTATTATTTGTATACTATTATAGTATTTAATGTTTTGAATTAGCTTTTATTTTCATATTTTCAGTTTTTGTTTGAGTTTTTTTTAGCAAATTTATGTTTTTTTACTATTAATTATTTTTTACAAATATTTCTATTTAGCTTTATTTTTTATTTGAACTTTAATATATTAAGAAATTCTATTTAGTTGTATTTTAGATTTATTTTAATTAACGAAAACAAAATTTTGTTAACGTATATAAACCAAAATTAAATATATATATATATATATATATATATATATATATATATATATTAAAGTTAATAAAACCTACTAAAGTTAAAAATAAATCTAAATAGATTAGAAATATATAAAATGCATAAAAATGTACAAAAATTAAAATATAAAATTAAAAGGTAATTCAAAACATTTCAGAGCATGTAAAAAATGCCACTTTTTCAAGCTAAACAAAGTTTGTACATTTTGCTACTGAAGTTTACATCCAGAACACAGCCTTTGAAAATCATCTATACAATCAATTTGCATATTATTTGCAATGTATGAAAAGAGGAAGAGCTCATATAGATAAGAGGATTGTTGGGACATAAAGCCAGTGTACTTCATCTTAATTGTCTTTCTTTGTAATTTCTCCTTTAGCTCCACCGAGAGGATGGGAGAGAAACCCTGTTCCTACACCTCAAAGAGCACCAAGAAATGTGAGCTTATCTATATATCAGCTAAAACTTTTATTTATTTATCTAGGACATTTAATAGCAACCACATTTACCAAGCCTTTTACCCTAACACAACTGTATAGTAAGACCAGTATAGAGAAGGAAAAAAACTAAAAAAATAAAAATTAAAAATAAGTTATTACTTAAAAACACAGAATGACCTTACCTTAAAAAGATATGTTTTCAACTGTTGCTGAAGCTTGCCGGAAATGAAGAGGGAAACTGTTACACAATTTGGGAGCCACAACTGGAAAAGCTTGGTCACTCTTTGACTTCTTCTAGGAACAGCCAGCAAAAAAATAAGTGTCCTACCTGCAAGACCCTCAGCAACGTAGCTTGGGGACGTGTTATGCTGTGCTTTAAAAATCATTGATAAAAACCTGACACACCTGGGATTTATTCTGAGATCACAGCGGGCGCCGCGTTGCATTCTGGGACGTTTTCTCATACGCACAACCGGCACATCCGGGAACTTAACTGTCAATTTTGTCCCCGCCCCCTTTTGGGGGAAAACAAACTAGACTCCCCATAGACTTCAATACAAAATAACAGCAAAAACTAACGTCCGTACACAGCTTAAAGGCGTAAATAAGTTAAGAAATCGTTTATATAAAACATGTCAAGTAATTATATGTCCACTCTGCCTGCCATAGTGCGTGAAAAATACATACACAAACTTAATTTGGCCAATTTAAAAACATGTCCCTTTATCAGCGTCAAATTGGGGTAACAACCCCACCCAGTGGCCAGAGGTGTCTTACCCGGACATTTACTTTTACCTCGTCGAGTCACTCACGAGGTAAGAGAGTGAATGATTTTATTTCGCCTTTTAAAGTAAAAAATTAATGATTATGATGGCAGGTAGCCTGGGCTAGTTGATAACGGGCATAAAAAGTGTATTTTTCACGCTCTCTGGCAGGCAGGCTGGACATCCGGTGTATATAAGTGATTTATATCACTTATATAGGGCCTAAGTTATTTACGCCTGTCGGCTGTCTACGGACGTTGGTTTTTGCCGTTATTTTGTATTGAAGTCTAATGGGGAGTCTAGTTTGTTTTCCCCCAAAAGGGGGCGGGGGCATTCTATGATGACGCAGCGCCGGTTGTGCGTATGGCCGCCACGCCAGTAATGACGTCACGACGTCCATCAGTAAATAATTAGACATGAAATATTGATCTGAGTTGAAATATTTTATTAAGTTAGCTCTTTAAACGCAAATCTCAGCTGATAGAGCAGTTTCAGCGGCGAGATCAAACTAGACGGACATTTATACAATCATAACTCTTATTACTCAGAATTTCAACACATAATAATTATGGAGATAAGAGATATTGACTACAGATTAAACTGTTTTAAAATCGTATCGCATAATCCAACAGTGTTGAAAACAATAGTCACAAAATGGCCGCCGCTGCGTTTGTATGAAACGAGAGAGAGCGAGTCCACGGTACTGGCATGATTAAATAACTATAAAAATATTTATTCGAGTTTTCATATTTTATTAGCTCACCA
>CM075874.1:34144094-34216594 GCA_038021265.1 Cyprinella venusta
TATGTTTTACTTTATGTAATTTAGGATTTACTTTGCTGTAATAAAACATTGTTGAAGTGTCACGAAAATAATATAATCATGTTATGTGTATCCTAATGAAATCTTAGTAATGCACTTATTTCTTTTGATTTAAAGTTAAATTGTTCAAAGATTTAATGCAATTTACCCTATTATGTACAGTTAACAAGGCATGGAAGCTTGTTTCTGCCACAGAATGAAAAATAAAAAAGGTAATCGCGACTTTTTATATACGAGTCAGAATTGTGAGATATCAAGTCAGAATTGATTGATATAAAGTTGCAATTGCGTGATAAAGTCAGAATTGCGTCATAAAGTCTGAATTGTGAGATATAAAGTATTCTGAGGGGAAAAAAGGTAGTCTTTGTTTCCCTTAGAATTGGCCTGATAACTCTGATAACTAATTGAAGAAAATATTCAATTCTGAGAAAATGTTCGAGATGTAAACTCACAATTGTGAGAAAAAAAATCAGAATTGTGAGATAGTCTCAATTCTGTCTTTCTCGCAATTGTGACTTTTTCTCAGAATTGCGACTTTATATCTCGCAATTGCGACTTTATTTCTCAGAATTGCGACTTTGTATCTCACAATTGCGACTTTATTTGTCAGATTTGCTACTTTATATCTCGCAGTTGCGACTATTTCTCAGAATTGCGACTTTGTATCTCACAATTGCAACTATTTCTCAGAATTGCGACTTTCTATCTCGCAATTGCGACTTTATTTGTCAGATTTGCTACTTTATATCTCGCAGTTGCGACTATTTATCAGAATTGCGACTTTCTATCTCGCAATTGCGACTTTATTTCTCAGATTTGCGAATTTATATCTCGCAATTGCGACTATTTCTTAGAATTGCGACTTTATATCTCGCAATTGCGACTATTTCACAGAATTGCAACTTTCTATCTCGCAATTGCGACTTTATTTCTCAGATTTGCGACTTTATTTCTCAGATTTGCGACTTTATATCTCGCAATTGCGACTATTTCTCAGAATTGCGACTTTATATCTCGCAATTGGGACTATTTCTCAGAATTGTGATTTTCTATCTCGCAATTGCGACTTTATTTCTCAGATTTGCGACTTTATATCTCACAATTGCGACTATTTCTCAGAATTGTGACTTTATATCTCGCAATTGCGACTTTATTTCTCAGAATTGCGACTTTATATCTCGCAATTGCGACTATTTGTCAGAATTGTGACTATATCTCGCAATTGCGACTTTATTTCTCAGAATTGCGACTTTATCTCGCAATTATGATAAAAAGTAGCAATTATTTTATTTTAATTCAGTGGTGGAAACAAGCTTCCATATGAAACTGATAATCTGCTTATTAAAACAATCTTCAGTTGTCAGATATGAATGTGTACACAGACAGTCTTTATTGTAAAAGAGGTAGAGAATACAGGTGTTTCACTGTACAGAGAAAGACAGCACTGTTGATATACTCATTCAAACGCTAAATAAAGACAGCAAACGCACCTCATTCATATTATTGATACATACACAAACCCAGTAAAAAAGAGAAACACACACACACACACGCACAAAAACAACAATCTTTGGATTTTTCTCTATTGCCCCCTTCACCCAAGCCAATTCTATCTGAGCTTTGAATAAACAATATAGAGCAGTGATAATAATTAATAATAATAATATAGCTATAATGAAAGCAGTCTTAATGCAGGTTAAAAAGTTCCCCTTTCAACACCCAAACATTGCAGTAACAAATAGTGGAAGTTGTGATGTAGTGGAAATGTAAAAATAAAAATAAAAGCCATGATCTCACCCAGCTCGTGTCTCTGACAAACACACTCATTCATCCAAACGGAGAACGGCCTTATTCATGAAACAGAAGCTGAAAATATACAGGTACAACTCCAAAAATTAGAATATGGTGCAAAAGTTCATTTATTTCACTAATTCAGCTTAAAAGGTGAAACTAATATATTATATAGACTTATATAGCTAATGAAAACCCCAAATTCAAAATTAGAATATTGTGAAAAGGTTTTCATCTATATAATATTTCTATTTCAATTATATAGAAAAGGAGTCTATATAATATATTAGTTTCACATTTTAAGTTGAATTACTGAAATAAATGAACTTTTGCACCATATTCTAATTTTACAAGTTTCACATGTAAAGGTATGTATGTGTGTGTGTGTATATATATATATATATACACACACACACACACAGACAAATATACCGTAGTGTGCAAAAGCGATGTCCGAAGTAGATATTTTGTTTTAATGACTGTACGAGTTGCTTAAACATCAAAATACGAGGAACATATTTTAGATTTTTTAAATATGAGGCAAGAACGAAGACTTAAACTTAGTTAATGTTCTTATCTGAGATAATTATTTGGCAAAAAAGGCACAGGTTGCATTTTACTATGCGAAAAAAATAATGCATTCAAAAACAAAAAGCATACATTGACTACAACATAATCAGTTATTAATAATTTGTTGTTTTTGCACTTCTTTGTACGACCTGGACATCATGTCGGCAGAATTTTTCATGATTCATTGTGTTATCATCACAAATAAAACATCCGACTCCAAGCACAACTACACAATATGCTTTTATAATATTTAAATAAAGGGTGAAGAAGTCAATTTTTCTAGTCCGGACATCATTTTAGCCACTACTGTGTATATATGTATGTATATATATATATATATATATATATATATATATATATATATATATATATATATATATATATATATCATGTGGTTTTGAGAGCATTTAGACCGAATTTAGGACATAGAAATTCACTTTGCTCATGTTTTACGAACGAGGCTCATTCATCTGTAAATTATTGCATTGAATGTACGGTAACACGACAATTTCCGTTATAGTTTTATGAATGATCTACACTGAAAAGCTCTGCTTGTGTTTCATGAATGAGACTCAATGTGAAGTCCAATAAAAATAAAAGTAAAAAAAACAGGCTAAAACCACCGTGGTGTGGAGCGAGCGGCTCCTCAGTCAGAGTTGTCGGAGTGATCGCTCCCGGGTGAAGCTGCGGACGGCGGCGTGTTCGGCTCCTGCCAGCTCCCGTTAGTCTGGAGAAATAGCATAAACCAGCGTCATCTCATCTCTGAACACACAGCTCACACACACACACACACACCACAGGCCTATTCACAGTGGGAACGGTGCATGAGAAACAGTTGGGCATCGTTATTAACTTAAAGTCGTCATGAAACGGAAGTTGAAATTGAATCTCATTTACATTTATTCATTTAACTGACGCTTTTATCCAAACGCCTCTGGAGCAACTAGGGGTTAAAGGTCTTGCTCAGGGACACATTGGTGTCTCACAGTGGATTAGAATAATAGACCACTATTATTCAGTGTGATTTTAGCTTTTATTTTTATATTTTTATTTTTCGTGTTATTTTTTTTTAATTTTTTATGTTAGTTATTACTTATAAATATTTAAATATTTTAAATTATAAATATTTAAATTATTGAAATATTGCGATTTAGGTTTAATTTATTTTTATTTCAGTTTTGATTTATTTCCAGTTAATAATTTTAGTGCTTAGTGCGAATTTTTAGGATTCGAATAATAGACCACTATTATTTAGTGTGATTTTAGCTTTTATTTTTATATTTTTATTTTTCATGTTAATTTTTTTATGTTAGTTATTACTTATAAATATTTAAATATTTTAAATTATAAATATTTAAATAATTAAAATATTGCGATTTAGGTTTAATTTATTTTTATTTCAGTTTTAGTTTTGATTTATTTCCACTTAATAATTTTAGTACTCAATGCGAATTTTAGTGCGAATTTTTAGGATTTGAATAATAGACCACTATTATTTAGTGTGATTTTAGCTTTTATTTTTATTTTTTCATGTTAATTTTTATTTTTTTTTATGTTAGTTATTACTTATAAATATTTAAATATTTTAAATTATAAATATTTAAATTATTGAAATATTGCGATTTAGGTTTAATTTATTTTTATTTCAGTTTTGATTTATTTCCAGTTAATAATTTTAGTGCTTAGTGCGAATTTTTAGGATTCGAATAATAGACCACTATTATTTAGTGTGATTTTAGCTTTTATTTTTATATTTTTATTTTTCATGTTAATTTTTTATGTTAGTTATTACTTATAAATATTTAAATATTTTAAATTATAAATATTTAAATAATTAAAATATTACGATTTAGGTTTAATTTATTTTTATTTCAGTTTTAGTTTTGATTTATTTCCAGTTAATAATTTTAGTGCTTCAACTTACTTCAGTTTATTCCCAAGCCAACATTCCTAATTCTTTGTTTACTTTGAGTTTTTCAACTAATATTTATATTTTATTTTATCTTCCAAAGAAACTAAATATTTCATTTTTATTTCAGTTTTAATTTTGATTTATTTCCAGTTAATAATTTTAGTGCTTCAACTTATTTCAGTTTATTCCCAAGCCAACATTCCTAATTTTTTGTTTAGTTTGAGTTTTTCAACTAATATTTATATATTTTATTTTACAAAGAAACTAAATATTTCAATAGTTTTAGTAAACAATAATAACCCTGCTATTTTATCATTATCCCAAAATATATTCCATGTCACACTTATTCAAAAAAGCGAGTGAAATCTGCATAATAAGATCATTATTTACATTTAAATATCATTTCTCTGGATACTTTCTCAAAAATAGGTTGTATTTTATATGCAAGCCCAAATACGTGCAATCTCATAAAAATAATCATGTGGCGCTTCTTGATGTGAATAGGCCTGGATTATAATCATCAAAGCGCTCCTAAGCGTGTGCAGATCACAGTGATGCGGTGTAAGTCACATCACAGACACGAGCGAGCGTGACACGAGCTCCTCACCCGGCTCTCTCTGGTACTATAGAGTCTCTCTGAGAAGCGTGATTGAGCGTCCTACCAGAGAGAGAGAGGAAAAGGACATTTAGGCAAAGCAAACACAAACATCACATCACTCCCTCTAGGTGTGTAACGCTACACAAAGATCGCTGATCGGTGCGTGCCCCAGTTTTAAAGTTGCGGTTTGTTCGAAGTGTTTTCAGTACAGCAGAGAAAAAACATTACGGTTCATTAGTTAATGTATTTACTATTTTTAATAATCACTTATAAAAAAGCTTTTGCTGATAATTTACTCGCCCCCATGTCATCCAAGATGTCCATGTCTTTCTTTCTTCAGTCGAAAAGAAATTAAGGTTTTTGATGGAAACATTCCAGGATTTTCTTCATATAATGGACTTCAATGGGGTCCAAACGGTTCAAGGTCCAAAAGAGAGTTTCAGTGCAGCTTCAAAAGGCTTTAAACGACACCAGACGATGTCACGAGCGGTCATTTCAAAAATAAATAAGCATTTGTGCTTACAAAACTTTTTATTTATTATTTAAATGACTGTTTCGTTAGATACGTCATTTGGACCTTGAACCGTTTGGACCCCATTGAAGTCCATTATATGTCATTCAAGCTATTTTAAGCCATGAAGAATTTTGTTAATTGAGAAAAACTTTAAATATGTAATTTTGGTGATCAAAGGTGAGTTTAAGGGATAATATGTTTGACTACAGGGGTATGTTTCTCACTGACGTGTGTTTGAGATCGGCCAGCGAGCAAACCATGCAGAGGTTAAAGCAACACTGTATTTGTTCAGGACACACTCGTACCGGAGCGAAAGTGTGTGTAGCGCTCCACGCCTAAATCCCTCTGATGTTCCAGAAACACACATGCATGATGACGAGCAGCAGAAGCGCATTAATGAGAGTTTGAGAGAGTCCTACCTGAGCGCCCATGTGATACGGAGGCTGCTCTCCGTTCATTGGAGGAACTCCTAGGAAGCAGTCAGCTGACCCTGACAGCGAGAACGACCCCGAGCCTGGGGAAAACCAAAGGCCAGACACTCAATCATGTGAAATTACCCACCACAATTTACCCAGAAACTGTTGCTGTCTGCATTTCCAACACAGTTTAAATATTGAATTAGAAAATCTGAATGAAAAAAATGTAATATTTGAATATTTAAATAACGTTCCACGAGTTTTTTTTTTTTTTTTTTTTACGTTTTTGTTTGTTTAACTCAGTTTCATTAATTCGTTTAATTAAAAGCAAATCCATTTTTTAATATCATTATTTATAAGATCATTTTAATCTAAGTAATTCCAAGAATTAAGATATTTTTGATCGGAACTCATCGATCCTGATGACTTTTATTTTGGATGAACAATGCATTAACAAGGTCTCGTCAGTAGAGTAAAGAGCATTTGTAAGAAAAAAAAACAAACATTTACATACATTTTACTGTTTTAGTTGTATACACACACACACACACACACACACTAGGGCTGGGACGATACACCCGATTCTATACCGATAATTCGATATACATTGCGATTGTCAGTATTTAGAATTTTTTAACACTAGACTATGAGGAAAAGTTAAATCATACACTTACACAGACCGAGTCATTTTACAAAAACAATTCAACACATCTTTAATTTCAGAAACATCAAAGTACTACATTCTCACCCAGAGACTATAGTGCATTTATTTTGGCTTTGCCATTATTCTAATTTATTGTGGACTTTTCCCGATTTGTTATTGAGAACAATGATAATGAATTTTCTCTACGTTGGGAAAATGTTTTGTTTGGATTTGTTAATGGGTAATGGGAAAAAAAAGAACAATTACACAAAAAGAAAATATTCCTTCTTAATTTTCTTTCTTTGATGACAAAATTTTATATACATAAATGTAAATTTTCAGGTCAGTTTTGTCCATTTTAGGTGCTAATATGTACATTTAAGTGTTAATATGTACATTTTAGGTACTAATATTTACATTTTAGGTGCTAATATGTACATTTCAGGTGTTAATATGTTCATTTTAGGTACTAATGTGTACATTTTAGGTGCTAATATGTACATTTCAAGTGCTAATATGTACATTTCAGGTGCTAATGTGTACATTTTAGGTGCTAATATGTTCATTTTAGGTACTAATGTGTACATTTTAGGTGCTAATATGTACATTTCAGGTGCTAATATGTTCATTTTAGGTACTAATGTGTATATTTTAGGTGCTAATATGTACATTTCAAGTGCTAATATGTACATTTTAGGTGTTAATATGCACATTTTAGGTGATATGTTCATTTTAGGTACTAATGTGTACATTTTAGGTGCTAATATGTACATTTCAGGTGCTAATGTGGACATTTTAGGTGCTAATTTGTACATTTTAGAAACCACTTTTCAATGTTTTGCGTATTGAAATACAACATTACTTTGGGACCAAGATCTTTGACTCGTAATAAGAAGGCTTTAAAAACTATTGAAATATGCAAGTCTTTTAATCTTTTCCTTTGATATGTTTTTTTTTCTGATTAGTTATATACCCCTGTCTTGTAGTCTATTGTTATATATATATATATATATATATATATATATTGTTATATATATATATATTGTTATATATATATATATTTTTTTTAATATTATTATGTTTTATTTATTTATTTATTTCAAGCAATATGTAGTTACACATGACAAGGCAATAAGAAGCATTTTGGTTAGTCTGCACAAGCCTTTAAATGAACAAAACCTCAACCTATATACATATGTATATGTGTATATATATGGGGAAACTCAAAAAAATGGTGCAAAACTTAATTTATTTCAGTAATTCAAGACATGCAAAGTGAGATATTTTAAGCTTTTATTTGTTATAATTTTGATGATTATGGATTACAGATATGAAAACCTCATTTCAAAATTAGAATATTGTGAAAAGGTTTTCATATCTGTAAACTATTATAACAAATAAGGCTTGAAATATCTCACTTTGCATGTAATGAGTCTATATAATATATTAGTTTCAGCTTTTAAGTTGAATTACTGAACTTTTGCATGATATTCCTATTAATATGTATTGCATATATTCTCCAACTAACCAGTGGAGTTTGGGGTGTGTGGTGACTCCTCGCTCTGTGTGGCTCCTAAAGCCGTCTTCATGGCGTACAGATTGGCCTCTTCCTGGAACTTCCCAATGTTCTTCTTATAGCGAATCCTCTTGTTGCCAAACCAGTTGGACACCTGTCAGGATTTCAGAGCTAAAATGAAACCGATCCCCCCGTGACGCCGGACGCTCCCGTAGCGTAACTCTTACCTGAGACACGGTGATGCTGCAGGTCTTGGCCAGCTCCTCTTTGGCCTCCTCGCTCGGGTAAGGGTTGGAGAGATGGGAGTAGAAGTACTCGTTCAGCACCTCCGTGGCCTGTTTACTAAAGTTACGCCGCTTACGTCTGACAAAGCAAGAGTTTCAGTCAGATCACTGTCTCGTTAAAAATGCAGAAAGCAAAATGCACTTTGTGATACTGACTCATTAGTGTGATAATGCAAGTTAAAGCATATTAACAAAATATGTTCCGCTGTTTCTGTCAAAATAAAAGTTTGGTTTCATGTCTGAAAATTAAGAAGGTCATAAATAATAGCATTGTAATTTTACAGTTATATATTTTTTTAAATAATCCATTTTTTAATTTAGTAATATTTCTTATTTTATTTTTTTTATATTTACATTTAGTTATTATAATTATTATTAAATGGCTATATTCATTTTGTGATTTTTTTTTTTTTTAAATCACAATCACAATTTATTTAAAAACATTTTACGAAGTAATAAATATTCATTTTTTAAATATTTATAGTATTTTTTAAAATATTTTTATAAAGTTGTACAGTAAAATAAAATAATTATTAAATTATTTTTCTTAAATAATCCTTTATTTTAGCGATATTTCTTATTTTGTTTTTATTGAGCAATTATTTAGTAAAAAAAAAAGAAAGAAAACTTAAATCGCTATATTGATATATTGATATATAATTCCAAAATGTTGGGCAAACTCTGAAGCCCTACAAACATTTAATCTACAAATTTTTTATCACAATCGAATTTCTATTCAAAATAAATAAATTAATTGTTAAAATGATAAATATTTGTGTTTTATTAATAAATATTAGCACTGTAATTTTTCTGTTGTAAGGTAAAATAAAATGATAATTTAGCAATATTTCTTATTGTGTTTTTGTTTCATTTTTATATTTACATTTAGTAATAATAATGATTATTATTATTATATAGCTAGATAGATATATTATTCCAACATTTATGCCAAACGCTGCAGCGTTACAAACACAGCAATCTTTTTAAAATCACAATCTATATATATATTAATTAAATTTAATCACTATCTATATATATATATTAATTAAATAATTTATATAATATTCATTTTTAAATAATTTGTATTCATATTATGTTTGAATATATTAAAATAAATTAGCACTGTAATTTTTCTGTTGTAAGGTAAAATAAAATTATTATTACATTATTTCTTAAATAAGCTTTTTTTATTTTAGCAATATTTCTTATTGTTTTTTATTTCATTTTTATATTTACATTTAGTAATAATAATGATGATGATTATTATTATTATTATATAGCTATACTGATATATTATTCCAACATTTATGCCAAACTGTGAATCCTTACAAACTAGCACAGCAACACATTTTTTTTTTTTAAATTGCAATTGCAATTTTTTATTTTACATGTTTTCCCTCAAACTGAGCCCTACACACTACAGCAAAACTGCGATATGGCGGCGGTGGCGAACGCACCTGGCGTCCAGAAAGCGCGAGCGCAGGATCATGACGGCCTCGCAGGTGCTCTGCTTGAGCTGCGTCTGGATGGAGCTGAACTTGCGGTGGATGATGTTCACCATGCGCTCGATCTCGCGCGGAGACACGGGCCGGGTGCGAGACTGCTCCCTCAGCAGGTTCATCACGTGGGTCGTGAACTCACTGCAGGCCTGTAGACAGCAATGACATTACAAACCAGCTCCTCTCTGTGTCACAGTGCATCAGTCCATTTTCTGTCCTCGCTGAAAGGAAAACGCTGTGCAGACTGACACAACACAACAAATCACGTTGCATTTTAAGCTCAAGCTCAATAGAAGGCAACAGTCGGGGTTCCAGAAGTAAAAATCACATTCATTTTCTTCAGAGGGACATTTATTTTATACTAGGGCTGTCAAAACGATTAATCGTGATTAATCGCATCCAAAATAAAAGTTTGTGTTTACGTAATATATGTGAGGGCACTGTGTATAATTATTTTGTATATATATAAAAACACACATGCATGTATATTTAAGAAAAAAAAAATATTATTTATATATAAAATATTTATATTTATATATAATATGAATTATATATAAATCTATATACAGTATATACATGAAAATATTTCTTAAATACATACAAGCATGTGTGTGTGTTTATATATCTAAAATAATTATACACAGTGCCCCCACATATATTATGTAAACACAAACTTTTATTTTGGATGCGATTAATCGCGATTAATCGTTTTGACAGCCCTATTTTAAACAATAAGACAGTTGTGGGCTAGTAGTTCATCAATGTGCTTTTGTTGAAGCCATCAACTCGCGATATTATAATTTATTTTTTTTTAAACTGATGAAAAACTACATTCCCCAGGATTCCGCAGTGAAATCTCCACCAATCAGAGTCGAAACAAGCAAATAGCCCCGCCCACTTCCATCAACCACTGCAAACGTCTCTCAAACTACTTGAATATTTTTTTAAATGTTTCATTTCTCCATTGTTTTTAATCAATTACATCACTCGCAAAGCATCTTGGGATTGTAGTTCTTTCCCGCATTAAATCCGCTACCTTTTAAACACTTTTTGCTTTGCACGGATTCACAGTTGGTCATTTTGGCTTATGGATTACAACTCTTTAACCAAAGACTTGTTTAAAATCCCTATGGGGAAAAACATGAATGGAAAAATACTTCCGGAACCGAGGCATTTACAGCTTTG
This sequence comes from Cyprinella venusta, assembly GCA_038021265.1. Lineage (NCBI taxonomy): Eukaryota > Metazoa > Chordata > Actinopteri > Cypriniformes > Leuciscidae > Cyprinella > Cyprinella venusta. The sequence goes on from CM075874.1 coordinate 34,155,041, forward strand.
CGAAGCAGGATTTTGGACCAATGAGAGTTCCCTGGGGGCGTGGCCACCCAGCGCAGCGGCAGCGATATGTACCTGCTCGTATTTTTCCAGCTCTGTGTGGTAAATGTTCCGAATTTGGCTCAACTTGCTTTTATAGTCGGAGTGCTCCAATGAGCTGTCAGGTGACATCCCGCCAGAGCTGGTCGCCGCGGAAACCGCAGCGGCAGCTCCGCCCCCTTTTTCTGGCCCGGCCACACCTTCGGCCAGAAGCATGTTGTCCAATCGCACGAGCTGTGGGTCTGGAGGCTCCTCCTCCTGAGCGTTTCTCATGGAAAGACCTAAGAGAAGAAATTCATACATTAATATTCAACATATTATGTTTACCAGAAGCTCAATAGTGGGTGTCACACCAAAAGCGTGTCATAGGTTATGGTCATATATCATAGGCATACGCATTTTTTATCATAGGCATTTTTGTCATAGGTTATGGTCATATATTTTTTTTTTATTTGTTGTTTTTCTTTATAATAAAGTTGTCTGCATTGAGTAGATTGTTTAACACACAAAAGAGTGTGTTTTTTATGGTTTTATTTAGTTATAATAAACCAAAAAAAACGAAATATCTTTTTTTTATCCGATTAATCGAAAAAATAATCGTCCGATTAATCAAAAATAGTTCCTAATTTATTTGTGCTATCGTTTCTTATTTTATTACTGGCTGTTTACTTAACTTTTTTATGTAAATTTAGTTCAACGATTCAAATAAAGATATATTGCAAATAAATTACCCAAATCATACATTAAAAATGTATGGGATAATAACAAATTATCTGTATGGTGTGTCAGTTTTCCCCAGTGGTACTGAAAATTGATATTTTTCAAGTTATAGTATCGAAGTTGGAAATTCCAGTATTGTGTCATCACTAATGCACAATATGCATGTAAATAAAACACATTAATAAAATATATATTTCAAAGATATAACTTGACTTAACAATGACACTGTTTTCTTTTAGATGTCTAGCCAAATGTTTGTTTAGCCGAAAGGAACTGTTTGCATAATTGAATCCTTTTACTGTTATCACTGCAAAGCTTTGAAACAATCAGTATTGTATGAAGCACAATAGAAATAAAGTTAACTTGAATTAATGCCAAACCAGCTCATTTAGCTATTCATGCCAAAACTATACTTTGGGTAATTAAAAATTAAAACAGAGATTAAATAAGATATTAAAAACCTTTTCAAGGATGTCAGATACTGTTAAGGCAGTCAAGATAAATACAAGATAAATTTGAATTAATTTCCATTACACTCTAATCATCAGTTTAATCACGAGGTTAAGTGCTTCAGTCAAGGGCAAAGCATTAAGCAGGATGAGTCATTTTGACAGTACGTGTGTCATTAATGCTTGAACATTGCAACCAGCTTTATTCTATTACACAGACCCTAACTGAAAGAGTTTTTATTTATATACTTTACAAATGTGAAGGTCAGTGTTTCAAGAAAGCCCTGTGCAATAAACAGTGTACGGCAGGACTGTATGATTGATGACACACCGCATGCAATGCCATGGGAGCGTGCCAGACCACGGAAATTAAACGACTCCATTAGGCACAAAGCCATTTAATTACTAACCATCACAGTAAACATTTTAGTCCTATTATGGGATTCCCTAAACTTAGTCTTCATACAAACCAAAGACATTACGCAAACATTACTGCAAATAGAAGGGGTTGTGTTGATATACTGGAGGGAGTAAAGATTATTTGCTTTTGATTATTTGCTTTTGTATATCACCGTTGTACTGCTATTCTTACACATTAAAGTGGTGTCACGTACAAACAGGGTTTGAGATTATAACACTTGTATTGAACCGATACTGCTGAATATTTGTTTTTTCAGAACTGCAAACCAAACCCATTATTATTATGCTATTATTGTGTAAATAGTGCAATTCTAACATTCAAATAATTGAGTACTGCATGCAAACGACGGAGTGTAGAATATATTTGCATACTAGAATTACCACAAGTTATTATTTAGGGGAAATGTTGTATTTTTATGAGATATACACAGTCTGGCTTTGTTCTTGCAGAACATGGCGCCTGTGCTGAATCCCCTGGCAACTTTAAAACTAATTATAAAGTTTCAGTTATGGCATTTACCAATTTTAACACAAAATATAGGCACATACTCACCAGTTTTCTCTTTAATTTCGCACAGGACGCTGAATAAAGCCGGTTTCATCCGATGACAGTTTAAAGCGTGTTTTCTGTCACAAAACAACAAACAAAAGTCAGTTAGCTAACATTAGCATGCTACAATTGTGATTCGCATTAAATATATAAAGGTTGAAATCGTGTTGCACTTGCAACCAAAATATTTCACAACCCCAGCTTTACACAATTGAGGTCTTTTTAATGCATTAAATAATCCTTAAACACTCCGATTCTCCTGGTACATTAGCATTTCATCTTAGCTTCAGGCAGTGATTTGTGCTTTTGTGAATAAAAATAAAGTTACTTTAGTAATAATATAAATATAAGTGATTATACCTTTGCACATCTAACCGGGACTCATTATTTTGGGACATATGTATTGCAAAAATGAAGATAACGAGTTTGTTTTAAGTCAAGAAAAACGTAAACAATAGCGGCTAAGCTCGTGAACTTCAGCACACATGCTAATAGCTAATTGTTTTACTTTTTTATACATTAGGCCTTCTTAAATATCAAATTAAAGAGTGTTTGTGTAGCTTAAAGCGTGTTATGTCATTATAATTATTTTTTATAAATTATAGATCACTTTCTATTTTAGCATACCCTTGTCTCACGCGGCCATTAGCGCAATGCTAAACTTTTAAGTAAAAAAAAAAGAATTTTTAAATAACTCACTTTGCTTGAGCTTCGTCTAAACTTTGGTCGGTGATCGTCATGATCTGTTGCAGTATGTCTCCAATGTCTCGGCGGTTGTCGTGTCCGTTTTCGCTGCCTTCGAGGCCCGCGGGGTCTCCATCGGGGCGGTGTTGAGAGGACGGGTGCACCGGGTTAAGAGGATGCATTCCCGGGTGGACGCTCAACCCGAGACCGCGGCTTGCGCTGGGCCCGTTGCCTGTGATGGGCTGCTGCGGCTGCAACATCCTGAGCAGTACATTAATCTAGAAGCGTGTGTGTGACTGTGAGTGAGTGAATGTGTGTCCATGCATCACCGACTGGAGTCCCCTAGCGATTGACAGGCAAAAAACGTGGCCTTGCATGGAAACAGACATCTTGCAAAAGCAGAAGTCAAGATATAAGCACATCTTAGGATGGGTCAAATATTTCATCTGAGGTCTTTGTGAATGAATGTGAATGAAAAATCTATAATGGCAAAGGAAACGTAATTTCAATAATGCTTTAATTTCTGCTGATTTAGCCAGAAGGCCTTGGTTGAATCGGGACTTTTGAAGTAGCTTTTATTAAGATGCATCACTGGTGTGACAAAACAATGACACTGATATGATATGTCAGTGCAAGTTGCATTGGGTTAAGACAGCTCAAACATGCATTTTAGACAGAGACTGCCTCGTCTGTGAAACCAGGCAAAATTTTATTTTATTACATTAATAATGACATGAATGAGAATCGAGTAGCTATAATGGAAATTAAATAAGTAAAAACAATAAAAAGATAGACACACACACAGAATCTTGAAAAGATAGATATAGAATGCAAGTATATAATAAAAAATCAATAAAAATATTATTTCTTTATTTGATTTTAGGGTGAAATGTGACCCCTGAACCTGTTCTTGCCTGTTCTCGTGAGATTCACCCTTGCTCTAATTGCATAAGTTGCTCAACATGTACAAGATTCCTTTTCTGCAGAAGCATAGTTTGCATGTCATCAGGTTATGGCCTGCAGGCTTTGGGTCAGAGATGTGTGATTACCATGGGGGAGAAACAGAACTTGTTTCTCTGTCCTAAATGAAGTGCAAATATCTTCTTTTAAATGCTATACTGAATTCGTTGTCTTGTGCCTCAGTCTACACCACCAACTTCTCTTTTTGCTTGTAGTCAACAGGAAATCTGCAAAACCGCACAGACTGTTAAACAAACAGGCAGCCGGTTTCAACTTGCAAGTCTTTCAGAGCCGCTGAGCCTCTTTAATATTGGTATAATAAAAAAGCACAGCATTCAAACTAAAGTTTGTTCAGCTGAGTCAGTGCATCATCAGTGCATTTCTATCTCGAGGCTATCCGCTTGTGCAAATGAAACGGGGCAAATAAATAGGGGTGGATCAGGGCCATAAGAGAGGAACAGGAAGAGACAAGCAGACTGTGAGACAGTGAAGTTGTTGAGGCATCGTGTCAGCTTTTAGCTCTTTTCAGATTCGTTTGTGAGTTTGGCTGAGATATGTGGGAGTTAATGCATGTTCGAACACGGAGGTGAGACGCATGTGGGCTTTACTTGACATTCCGCTCAGAGGACCTCGTTTTAACTCTTCAAAGGCTGAGAAGGTAAGCAGGGCCGTAAAATGTCACCCAACTGAAATAAGTGCAGCTATTATTATTATGTTAAGTGCATCTAGTTGTCATATTTCAGGCGTTAGATAATATATATGAGGCCAACGTACAGTATGGCTCATGTGTCTTGACTTGTACAATATGGAAATTAGGAGTCTGCATTTTTTTAGGTTCTCATATCTTCTTCTATGGAGAGCTCTGCAGACGTTATGATGGATTTCTCCGGGGTCAAAGTTGAAACCTCAGCGGACGACAAGGATTTGGAAGCTCTTCTCATTCTGGAAGAAGGGGACGAACCTTCGGATGTGATAAACAGCGGAGAGAGAGGAAGGAGCGTACTGAGGGTTCGGATGGCTGATGAAAACACAGAGGGAAGCTCACATGATCACAACAAGATCCAAGTAGGGAAAAGTGAGAGTGAAGCAACAGAAATGATCGAGGAGAGTCTAGAGCGTCAGGTGGACGATCACATGGGCTGTGAGAAGGATATTGAAAATGAGGAGGGATTGACTGAACAAAACAAGATGCCAGAGGGAAAACCAAACGCTCAAGCTGAAGTAAAGCTGCGGCCCAAAGACAGACTGAGCCCTCATGATGCAAAGCCAATGGTAAAGTTGTATAATAATAATAATTACGTGTCTAAATGCATTTAGAAGATGCCATGGCTTGACAAATGGCGTTTCTTTCCTGTGCTGACGTGTTTGGGGCGGGACTGTTGAAGGGCTCGTCTTTTCTAGATTTTAAGCTGTGAAATATGCCACCAGATAATGCTAATTTATTTTACGTATTAGTATAAACACTGCTCAAATTGTTTTGTTTTTTTTTCATTGTCTCTCCTGCTCACCGTTGCTGTTTTTATTTGATACAATTTTTTTACAAATACTTTTGCAATGTAAAATAGTTGTTTTCTATGTGAATATATAGTAAAGGGTTATTTATTCCTGTGATCAAAGCTGAATTTTCAGCATTTAAAGTCATCATTACGCTGTATGCAATCCATTGTACTTTCGTAATCTTATATTATTATTACATTATTATTATAAAAAAATACTAATAATTTAAATATTATTTTTTTACCAGGCCCATATATATTTCATTTTCATTATAATTAATAAGGTTTTTCATATTGTTATTATTAAAAAGTTAATCATATTTTTTAAAAAAAAATTTGATTAATTGTTATCATTATGAAAAAAAGTAATAATTTTATATTTAATTTTAATAATTTGTATTATTAAAGTTTTTTTTTTTTTTTTATTATGATTTGTTTTTATATATATTTAATTAAAAAAATATATAAAATTTATTTTAATAAGGCGCACATATATTTATTTTTTTTTTAATTATTACAATTAAAGCCTTTTATATTATTATTATTATTACTTTTATTATTATGGTGTTGAATAAAGTTAATAATAAATATTATATATATATATTTAAAGCTTTTAATAATTCAAATATTATTAAAAAAAGGTGATAATAATTGTACTTTCATAATCTGACATTTATGGGTGAACAACTCAATATTCAGTAAGAACATGGACACACACACACACACACACACACACACACACACACACACACACACACACACACACACACACACACATATATATATTTGAAGAGTTCAGATGCAAAAGCCTCTAAATGCCATTTGAAATTTTCTTCTAAAATGACCATTTTTATCAAACTTGTATATTTAAGTTCAGTAATTTCACTTAAATGACAATTAATAGGTAATCTTCATTGCCATTTAAGTGAAATTACTGAACTTAAATATACAAGTTTGATAAAAATGATCATTTTAGAAGAAAATTTCAAATGGCACTTAGAGGCTTTTGCATCTGAACTCTATATATATATATATATATATATATATATATATATATATATATATTGCTCTGTTAAGCAATCTGAATGGTGTGTATGTTTAGATGTGAACTGTTGTCCGTGTGCTCAGGTTCACAGGTTATCTCCAGATTTCCCTGACGCTCTGTGTGAGCTGTTGTTCGCGTTACAGGAGGGCCGACGGCTCAACGACCAGCGCTGTTCGTTCCGCCTGGAACACAGAAGAAGATGCTACTCCGAGCCCAGCACTCCTCGCCACAGCCAGAGAGGTGAGGACACACACATTTCAGGATAATAACACACCAATTTCAATCCTGTGAAAGGGTGAATAACATGTCATCTTCAAAAGTACCTTTCCCCAGGCCTGCTCCTGACGGTCTCTCTCTGCACACAGTGTTGTTCTCCTCCATGACGTCCCTGCAGAAGGAGGAGTTCTTCGACCTGCTGGCGACCTCTCAGGGCCGTCGCCTGGACGAGCAGCGAGCCCAACTCCTGGACGCCCCCCCGCCCGTCCTGACCGCTGCCAAACCGAGGAAGAGCAGCTGCAAGGTCACAGAGGTCACCCGAAAGCTTCCCACGCAAACACCCAAAGAGGACTTATACAACATGATCGTCAACTCGCAAGTGAGCGCTTCCGGGATATCCGAGTCACAAACACTGGGAGATATGCGCACGGGTCACTTAACACACGGGTTATCAAACTTTTTGATGCAAAAAATAGGATTCATGTATAAAAAGACACATCTACACACTTGAGAGAAAATAGTTAACATGATTTTGAAAAAATGTGTCCAGTTTTAAATATATATATATATATATATATATATATATTTAAAACTGGATGAATTTAAAACTTTAATAAAATTGTTTTTATTATTAAGAAGTTAATAATAATTATTTAAAAATGTATTTTAACCAGGCACACATTTATTTTGTAATTGACAATTAAGTTTTTAAATTATTATTATTTAAAAATAATAATTATTTTGGTACCAGGTATACCATATATATATATATATATATATATATATATATATATATATATATATATATATATATATATATAATTTAATTTTTTTATATTATTATTATCATTGTGATGAATTTTTTTTATAGTAATAGCTTTTCAGTGTAGATTCAGTGTAAATTCATAAAACTATTATTATGGAAATTGTCATGTTACATGCAATAATTTACAGAAGAATGTGCCTCGTTCATAAAACATGAGCAGAGTGAATTTCTAATTTTCCTAAATTTGGTCTAAATGCTCCCAAAACCACACACACACACACACACACACACACACACACACACACACACACACACACTATATATATATATATATATATATATATATATATATATATATATATGAAGAGTTCAGATGCAAAAGCCTCTAAGTGCCATTTGAAATTTTCTTCTAAAATGACCATTTTTATCAAACTTGTATAAGTTCAGTAATTTCACTTAAATGACAACTAATACGTATCTTCATTGCCATTTAAGTAAAATTACTGAACTTAAATATACAAGCTTGATAAAAATGATCATTTTAGAAGAAAATTTCAATTGGCATTTAGAGGCTTTTGCATCTGAACTCTTCATATATATATATATATATATATATATATATATATATATATATATATATATATATAGATTTTCATAATTTAATTTATAAAATTATTATTATGATGAATACAATATAATAATAACATAACATAATAATATAATGAAAAAATTATCATAATACAAATATATACACACACAAAATTATATAAATTATTATCAAAGTTTTTAATAATTTAATTATTACTATTATTAGAAAGTGAATAATAATATACTGATCTTGTGTGCCACTGCAGGCCCAGGGCCGTCTGGAGGAGCAGCGCAGCTCGGCCCCGGGCCCGATGGATGATGAGGATTTCTTCTCTCTGTTACTGAAGGTCCAGGGCGGACGGATGGAGGAACAGAGAACAGACTTCAAACCCGCACATTAATACATCACGCTTTGCTGTGTGTGTGTGTGTGTGTGTGTGTGTGTGTGTGTGAGTTCATGATGCCAGACTCTTTCCTGTCCACATATGAATAACTATAAAGATCAGACTACTGATATAAGAATACTTGCACTACTTTTCAACATTTATTGCGCTTGAATGATAGCTTTATAGGGAGGATGAATATTTCTGCTTTACATGTTCAGGGTCATTTGAAGGATCTTTGCCTCTTTCTGTTATGTACACGCTACAGTATTGAAATGAAAATAAATGTTTTGAGTGTTAATTGTAATGTTTACTGTTTTTATATAATATGTGGACACAAAAGCAATTTGTTTAATGAGAATTTCCACAGTGTAACTTCCCATATTGAGCCACCAGGAGGAGACAGAGACTGAGCCTGCATTTCACCAGAGAAGGCCAGTGAGTGTGTAATACTGTAATATACTATATATAAACTATATATATATATATATATATATATATATATATATATATATATATATATATATATATATATATATATACGACTGTGATCTGTAGAATGAACCAGTTTAAGATTATATATTGCATTCAATACTCCATCAAAAATGATGAAACGCATATGGTTTTGTTCGTTCGGCGAGACGGTTCGACTCCAAATCATATATAAAGGGCCTTGCAAAAGTGTTCACAGCTTATTTTTTTAAGTAAGTGTATATGCAATTTAATTACAATTTTCAGGTTTTGTTATTTTTAATAAATTTGCAGTTATAACAAATCTATTTTTTCTTTGTTAGTGTTATAGGAGTATACTGCGAAACATGTCATAAACAGTTTAACATGAGGAAAATAAAAAAATGATTATCAATAGCATCTATTTGACTCTAAAACTGCCTCTAAAAACTAAACGTTTTGTGCATGTATTCATAAAGTAAATCTATCCTCCACGTGGCAATGTGATCACATATCAGTGACATATGTAGGCCTAGATATTCTTCTGCGATATTTGCTGATTCTGGTGTCCAGTTATTATGGGTCTCTGTGTAAATCTGCGGTATTAAAAGCATCTCTACAAGGATAATCTCCAGCCGGTTATTTACACGTCTCTGAACTGATCACAGGGAGATTTATGGAAATACAGATGCTGATTTATTGCAGATTGAGCATGAATGCTCGAGGTATTTGCGTTGGTCGAGTCTGAATATCGCTGTGAGGATGACAAATTCAGTTTCTAAATGGCAGCATTCATTTATATATATGCATATATTATGTTTACATTTTTAATAAATGTAAGTGTGTGTGTGTGTGTTAGTACAATATTTTTTGTTGTTGACAAAAATCAAATATATATTGCAAACAGCAGAGCTTAATATATTTTACTTAATTAAAAATAGTAAATTAGTAAAATATTTTTGGTTTAAACCTTGCTGAATGCAAACATATTAAAAAAATCATATTATTCTAATATTTCAAAAAAATAATATAACTGTATATACTGTACATGTTTAAAAATAGATTCCTTTTTATCAGTATGAATTAACCATAAAGATATTGGTTTTCAGAAATATTAGTCAAAATTAACAATTATAGCCTATTTTAAAATGTCGACTATGTAAATATAAATATGAGTGGCATATAGTATATAGTATATATATATATATATATATATATATATATATATATATATATATATATATATATATATTTTTTTTTTTTTTTTTTTCCACGTGCATCTTGAAACGGATGTTTTTGAGTTTTTGAGCTTCTGGTTTACAGGTGAATAAAATCGAGGCGTTATTTACCCCGGTGCGGCTTCAGCTCATAATCCTTTAACAAACAATAATTAAGCATCAAAGAATATGCATAATTAATAACTTCCTCGTCAGTATCCAGTGGAGCAACACTTATGCATCGCAACGCTCCTCAGGAACTGAAGAGCCGATCTGAGTGCGAGGACTTCAGCCAGAACAGAAGAACATTTCACTTTCCTTTTCTCTGTAATTCGCTGTCTATACAGGTGAAACTCGGAAAAAGTCTGATTGGCTGTGATCTTTATGCCCACTCGCATAAAGCACTGCGAATACAGGTAAAAAAAAGGTGTTCATAAGCATTAAGCCTATAATCATCAAAATTATAACAAATAAAGGCTTGAAATATCTCACTTTGCATGTAATGAGTCTATATAATATATTAGTTTCACCTTTAAAGTTGAATTACTGAAATAAATGAACTTTTGCACCATATTCTAGGTTTTCGAGTTTCACCTGCTCTTTCGCAATAAACTGAAGGTTCGAATGACAAGCGGCAATATAAACATCGCTAGATAAACAACCGCTGGATATGGACTTCAACTCAAGCGTACTGTTTAGTGTTTTGCCAAATTTTCACATCAGATGTCTCGTTGTCAAGCAGTTGGAACATAATGCAAACTCTTCATCACTCCATACATATCAGTATACTTTCACGAACCAATTTCTTAATTGTTGATGTACACTCTCAGAAAAAAAGGTATAAAGTTGTCACTGGGGCTGTACCTTTTCAAAATGTGCACTTTTGTTCATTTTATGAGCTAATAAGTACATTTTAAGTGTTAATATGTACATTTTGGGTGCTAATATGTACATTTTAAGTGTTAATATGCACGTATTAAGTGCTAATATGTCCATTTCAGGAGCTAATATGTCAATTTCATGAGCTATGTCCATTTTAGGTATTAATATGTACATTTTGGGTGCTAATATGTACATTTCAAGTGTTAATATATACATTTTAAGTGTTAATATGTACATAGGTGCTAATAAGTCAATTTCAGGTGCTAATATGTCAATTGAGCTAATATGTCCATTTTAGGTGGTACTATGTCAATTTCATGAGCTAATATGTCCTTTTCAGGTGGTAATATGCACATTTTATGTGCTAATATGTACCACTAAGGTACCAATATGCAGCCTTTGGGTACAAAAGTGTACCTTTTGAAAAGGTACAGCCCCAGGGACAGCTTTTGTACCTTTTTTACTGAGAGTGTATTTCCCTCTTGTCCTGTTGCCAAAGCTCAGTGAGTTGATGTAAACGGCATTTTAAAGCATCAAATGCAATCCCAGAATGAATTGCAGTGAGCTTAGCGAACGTTCGAGGTAAAATAACATAAAATAGGCAGTAAATATGCACGCTTTTCATAGCATTTGGCGTTCACGTGAACGCCAAACGCACAGCCGTAATCATAAAAAACGTTCGCTCAGGTGAGGTAATGTTTACTCATATTGAATCATGGCAACCATCGTTAACTCCGACACTTGTTTTTGTTCTGGCTCATTTGTTGCATGATTAATAACACTGCGAGTCAAAGAGTATTTGATGGAGTAGTTGTCAGCTGTGTTCCTCCAGATATTATCAGACCTTCAGCAACGTGTCAACAATGATCCGTATGTTTCCCAATCACACATATCTGCTGGAGATCAGAGCACTGGGAATGAAGATAAACATGACATGAACTCATTTTTTATGGTTCACAGACACTTAGCATTACTAAAGGAAATTACTGCTTAATATTCCTGCAGGGAAAACTACAAAAGCATCACAAGTGTTATTGTGCAAGACTTTCTTTCTTGTAGTTTATGGATAGCAGAGATATAAGCTATAGGTTTGTCGTCACATAATCAGATAAACTATATAAAAATGTGTAAAGTTTAGTTATATATATAGTATAAAAAATATAGTCAGTTTAGTTGTCTTCCTTGTGTCTGCATAAAGTCTTATTTCTCAACTTATAGCCAAGAATTATAGTTCACTTTTAAAAAAAACTTTTGCTGATAATTTACTCACCCCCATGTCATCCAAGATGTCCATGTCTTTCTTTCTTCAGTCGAAAAGAAATTAAGGTTTTTGATGAAAACATTCCAGGATTTTCTCCATATAATGGACTTCAATGGGGTCCAAACGGTTCAAGGTCCAAATGAGAGTTTCAGTGCAGCTTCAAAGGACTTTAAATGACACCAGACGATGAATAAGGGTCTTATAAAGCGAAACGAGCGCTCATTTAATAAATAGATAAAAAACTTTAAGTTTTATAAGCTCAAATGCTCGCCTTACTCTGTTCTGTGATGAGCGTTCGTGACTCTCCTGTTCAAACTCGTTCATTAAAATGAACGAATCTTTTTTCGAGCCATGACTCGAAGGGTCCTAGATAAGACCCTTATTCATCGTCTGTTGTCGTTTAAAGCCCTTTGAAGCTGCACTGAAACTCTCATTTGGACCTTGAACCGTTTGGTCCCCATTGAAGTCCATTATATGAATGTTTTCATCAAAAACCTTAATTTCTTTTCGACTGAAGAAAGAAAGACATGGACATCTCGGATGACATGGGGATGAATAAATAATGTCATGAGCTACAGCCAATCAGAGCAAGGCATATTATGTAAACACAAACTTTTATTTTATTTTGGACATTAAACACGTCATCAGCACACCTTTTAACACGTTGTAACATAAATACAAAAATAATCAGCAAAGAAAACAAATCTGTGGAAGTCACACTCATTCACACACATCTGAATAATAAAAATGTGATATTGCAATATTATCTCCCGAGGAAAGAGTGAGCGTATGGAAGGAATGCTGTGCAGAAAGGAGAGGAGAAGGATCTGGGCTTTGATCAGCGGCCCGGAGCAGAACCCGAATCCTGACACGGCTCCACAACCTCTGAGGAATGTGCTTTAAATACCTCCCGTCTCAGGCCGTCTCAGACCCCGCAGCTGGACCGGCGACGACTCAACACACACATTTAATCATGTTCATTTAGAAAGCCTTGTTTCCTCCAAACAAAACTAACTTTTTAAATGTAGAAATGACTTTTTTCTGTAGTGTTTACTTCACCTCAACAAAATCAGTGTCAACTATTCAACGTGGCTATTGAGATTAAATCTATAGAAAAATTGATCCTTGTTCTCCAAATATGCAGTAATTATATTATTAATAATTATATATATATATATAATAAATATAATCATAAATATAATATAAAAATAATAATTATATTATTAATAAATTATATATTATTATTCGCAAATATATATACCACTGAAAACATTCACAAAGATAAATACATCTTTGAAATTTCAGAATGATTTAGGCTACTTTTGTTTTAAATAGATGCACGCATTAATCAAAATTGAGCCGAAACATATTCTAACGTTTGACAAGCAAAAAAAGTGTCTAAATTGTATTAATTTTGAACAGTAGCCTACATCTATTTTTATAATCTGAAATCTAACAAGCTTGAAAATATCTTTTAGAAATATAATAAATCAAAATGCTGTGTATATCACCCATGCAAAAAAAAAAGATTTAGTGCACCCAAATATTTATGTTGTCAATTATTTTAATGCATTTTTTAATGTAGTCATTAATAAACAGCTCTTTTCATATCAAACTGTGCCAAACATAAAAGTTTTTGGCTACATTTATTATTAAAACATGTTTCAATCAGTGTCAATTCTGTCTTCTACAATAAAACCTTTTTGCTTTCAGTGACTTTTCTGACCCCAGTGTGAGTTATGCCACTTAAAACATTCACAAAGTTTCAATTTCCGAAATCCTTTCTTTTCTTTTAGATAAATATCTAAAACATAGATTTTTCAGTTCGACTGTGTAGGTCTAATGTGTAGGCTATTCATTTTGAATGTATTTTTTATCATCTTAGATCTATCATAACATATCTTTGTTTAAAACATGTAGTCAAATTGTTGCTGTAGTAAGACACATCGGCTGTGGTCATGAACGGGTTACAGGAGTGTCGGCTCGAGCGGATGTGACGCGAGCCAATCACAGCGCGCGGTGCGTGATGGAGGCGCGTGACGTCACCGGGAGTCTTGAGGGGATTGGAATGCTACTATGTAACAATCGCAACTGGACGCTTCGGATTAAAGCGCTGGAATGTTACATTGTATCGTCGGCGTCGGAGGAAGCGCTTTGAATGACCGCAACACGGAATAGAAAAACGCGTTTGTGATGTTTTCAAAACAACAGCCGCTCGATTCCAAAGGGGGATTTATTCCAGCCGTGAAATATGTGAGAACACACGGATTTGTGGGGATTTATCCGGCCGGGAAGTTTGTGACAGGATCTTTCTGACCCACACACATCACGTGAGACCCGTCACTGGCGAAGTTCTCCGATTCCCCGAGCCTGGATGTCGAGAACACGTCTCTGAAAGTACTTTCTGATGATTCTCGTGGACCCAGATCAGGTCAGGTTTCATCAGACAGTAGTTTAGATGCTGTCTAACCCGAACCGGGCACTGGAAAGGAGAGAGCTAGATCCATAACAAGGGGTTCAGGTCAAGTCGCCCACATGCTCTGGATTTGGGATCGGAATCACAAGGTGGAAGTCGAGAGCATCAAATCCCCGCAGGTCTGTGGAAGAAGATGCTGTCCAGCAAGAGTTAAAACCTCCAGATTCATCAGCAAACCGCTCCATCTGGACCTAAGGACACATGCAGGCCAAAAAACGCTATTTAATTCTGTCCTCTGCAGGTGTGTGCCTCATTCTCCTCTTTTACCTGCAGGGACCATCTTCCAGAAGGAGTCCAAATCAACGGGATGATCCTCATCCACACTGGCCTTCCTTCTCAGATCCGCTCCGAGCTTTTATCCCCTGGGATCAAACCCAGACCGAAGACTACAATGTCCGAACTTCTCCGAGACACAGAAGAGATGACATCTCCGGGTCTCACAAGTGCAGGATGGACTCGTGCTTCGACTTCTCCCTGTGCAAGAAGAACGGCTTCAAAGTCTACGTCTACCCTCAACAGAAAGGTGAGAAGATGTCGGAGAGCTACCAGAACATCTTGTCCTCCATCGAAGGGTCCAGGTTCTTCACTTCGGACCCGGGACAGGCTTGTCTCTTCGTTCTGAACCTCGACACCCTGGACCGAGACCAGCTTTCTCCTCAGTACGTTCACAACCTCAAAACCAAGATCCAGAACCTGAACCTGTGGAATAACGGGCGCAACCACCTGATCTTCAACCTGTATTCGGGCACATGGCCGGATTACACGGAGGATCTGGGGTTTGATATCGGACAAGCCATGTTGGCCAAAGCCAGCATCAGCACCGAGAACTTCAGACCCAGGTTTGACATCTCAATCCCGTTGTTCTCCAAAGATCATCCTCGGACTGGAGGAGAACGAGGCTATTTGAAGTACAACACCATCCCTCCGTTTAGGAAATACATGCTGGTTTTTAAAGGCAAGCGCTATCTGACTGGGATTGGATCTGACACCAGGAATGCGCTCTACCACGTCCATAATGCTGAAGATGTGGTTCTGCTCACCACATGCAAACACGGCAAAGACTGGCAGAAGCATAAAGACGCTCGCTGCGACAAGGACAACGCTGAATATGACAGGTAAGAGAAACTCTAACTAATGCATCCTTATTATATTAAGCAGTGGCCCCAAAAAGCATCTGATGAATGTGTTAATGTCATTGCAATAGATATCAAATATTAAAGAAAGTGTCTTTTATGTTCAATTTAAAGATTTTTGCATTTTAAAGCATTTTTTTTAGATTTGTAGTGATGAAATAATAGATGCATTGGTGACACTTTCCTATAAGCTCCCATTATTTAATGAAGTGACCCTTTATAACAATTCTAACTAATGCATCCTTATTATATTAAGGTGTTAGATCGTGTACAGTGGCCCCGAAAAGCATCTGCTAATGCAAAATGAATGTGTTAATGTCATTTCAATAGATGTCAAATATTAAAGCAAGTGTCTTTTATGTTAAATTTAAAGATTTTTGCATTTTTAAAGCATTTTTTTAGATGAAACAATAAATGCATTAGTTAATCAAGTGACACTTTTTTATAACAATTCTAACTAATGCATGCTAAACAGTAGATCGTGTTCAGTGGCCCCAAAAAGCATCTGCTGATGCAAAATGAATGTGTTAAAGTCATTGCAATAGATATCAAATATTAAAGCAAGTGTCTTTTATGTTCAATTAAACATTTTTGCATTTTTAAAGCATTTTTTTTTAGATTTTTAGCAAAAATTAATTGCAATTAATCGCATCCAAAATAAAAGTCTGTATATACATAATATATTTGTGTGTGCTGTATATAATTATTTTGTATATAAATACCTATGCATGCATGTATATATTTAAGAATTATTTGCGCTCAAATTCTGTATATATATATATATATATATATATATATATATATATATAAAAATACGTAATCTATATTATATAAATATAAATATTTTATACATGAATAACACATTTTCTTAAATATATACATGCATGTGTGTGTATTTATATATACAAAATAATTATATACAGCACACACAAGTATATTATGTAAACACAGACTTTTATTTTGGAAGCGATTAATCGCAATTAATTTTTGCACAGTTCTAATTTTGAGTGATGAAACAATAGATGCATTGGTAACACTTTACAAAAAGCTCCCATTAGTTAATGAAGTGACACTTTATAACAATTCTAACTAAATACATCCTTATTATATTATGCTAATGTACAGTGGCCCCAAAAAGCATTTGCTAATGCAAAATGAATATGTTAATGTCATTGCAATAGATTAAAATATCAAAGCAAGTGTTTTTTATGTTAACCCTTGTGCATCCTTATGGACATTTTTGTCCTTTTCAGTTTTGTTTTCTTGATCACTTTGCCTGTGTTAAAGCTAACTGCAAAAAACTTGGCTCAGGTGTGTATTTTTATTGGAATTTTACTATTTCAGCGTCATTTTCTTAAAAAAATATTTTTTGCATTAGGTACAACAAATACTCCCTCTCAGCACCTTTTGGACAAAAATGTCCCCATTGAAACCCATTAAAACTGACATTTTTAATCCCCGGTTCAGTTAACTATAAAATTATGCAATCTTTGTTAAGAGGCTTTCATTCTGATGGCAAGGCTTCAAAATTTTATTTTTTACTATTTTTTTATCAGATGGTGTCATTTTTTTTAAGTTTGGTCTATAAAACAAATATCGCTTTATTCCTGTTTTCTGGTTCGGCATACTATAGAGCCAACTGGATAAATTATGCAACAATATTTGTGTGGGTGTGTTGGTATGGATGTCAGAGTGTGGTTAGTATGTGTGTTATAAAAAAATATGTGTGTGTGTGCGCATGTGTGTGTTTGTAATACTGAGAGAGAAAAACTGCAAAAAATAATCCAATCACTGTGAGCTCCAGTGGGGTTTTGCTGGGACCCAATGGGGAAAATATGTTACTATGCCCAAACAAACTGTTACAGAAAGCTCATTTTTTGAGATATCATCCTCAAATTTGGAACACAACCTATTTAGATTTATGGCTTTGATTTTATTGCAGTTTTGAGTTCAACCTGATTTATAAAATATATATTTTATATAAAATATTTTTTATAAATAATTTTCATAAACTTATAACTATATAACTTTTTTTTGGATTTACTTATTATTATTTTTTTACTTCAGCAATAATCTGCAAAGGGTCTTCTTTAAAACGATACTAAACTTAAGTCTGTGCTCCAAAGCGTCACATTTTTATGACAATTTTTTGACATGGACATTTTTGTCCTCTTTTTACCCAAGTGTAACTTTTTAAAATTGATGCACAAGGGTTAAATTAAAGATGTTTGCATTTTTAAAGCAATTTGTTTTAGGCTTGTAGTGATGAAACAGCATTTACAATAAGCTCCCTTCAGTGACTAACATTAACAATGAGTAATACATTAGTTACAGGATTATTTGTTAATATTAGCTATAAAATACAACTGTTCAATGTTAGTTCATGCTAACTCTGGTATATTATAACATTTTTATAATTTTATAATGTATTAGTAAATGTTGATATTAACAAATCCTTAATGTAAAGTCTTTCTGATTAATATTGTTCAAAGTGAAGACAAAGATTTTAAACACTTAAAAATGTGTTATAATCTTTGATTTAGATCAAAATATTAAGAAGTTAACTTTTCTGTTGTGTTTGCATTGACTTTAAAGCATTTTGTCAAAGTATACTAAGAATCAAAACTAAATGTGTTTGTGTTATTATAAAGTGTTACCAAAAACATATTTGCTGTCATTCTGACACTGAACGTTGTTATATATCTACAGTTTTGCATCATTCATCATGTTGAGCTTGTTTCAAATGATTATCAAAAACTATTTTTCTATTTTTCTAATGCAGTGATTTTTTTTAAACCCTAAGCTGATGCTTATCATTATAACATATCATTTCGAATTGAAGTGCACATGAAATGGCTTTAATGCATTAAGATGTGCAGCCTGTAGGAAGCAAAAGCTTTCAATGTGCATGACATAATATAATAACCACCCATGCTATCTGGATATACACATTCAAAAGTTTGGTTTTATGGTGTTTTTGAAAAAGAAGTCTCTCCTGCTTAACATGGCTGGGTTTTTTTGTTGTTGTTTTTTTGATAAAAATACAGTAAAATTTTGAAATATTATTACAATGTGAATCAGCTGCTTTTTATGTGAATATTCAGTAATGTGTAATTTATTCTTGGGATCAAAGATGTATTTTCAGCATCATTACTCCAGTCTTCTATGGAAGCTCGTTTCCGCCACAGAATAAAAAATATTTTTTTTTAAAAAAAAAAAAAAACATTTTTTTTTCTCACAATTGCGCAATGCGGAATAATATTAGCTTGTGCGGATCTCGCAATGCAGGCTTTATTTTTCAGAATTGCACGTTTATAACTTTATAACACGCAATTGGGAGATATAAAGTCAGAATTGATATAAAGTCATAATTCTGAGGAAAAACGTCATTTATTCCTTAGAGTTGGACTTTATAACTTTCAAATGCGTGTTTATATCTCACAATTCTGACTTTATAACTTGCAATTGCGTGTTTATATCTTACAATTCTGAGAAAAGATGTCAGAATTGCGAGAATTAAGCCCACAATTGTATGTTATAAAGTCAGAATTGTGAGTTTATATCATGCAATTCTAAGAAATAAAGTCAGAATTGTGAGTTTATATCATGCAATTCTAAGACATAAAGTCAGAATTGTGAGTTTATATCATGCAATTCTCAGAAATAAAGTCAGAAATGAGTTTATATCATGCAATTCTAAGAAATAAATCAGAATTGTGAGTTTATTTCATGCAATTCTAAGAAATAAAGTCAGAATTGTGAGTTTATTTCATGCAGTTCTAAGAAATAAAGTCAGAAATGAGTTTATATCATGCAATTCTAAGAAATAAAGTCAGAATTGTGAGTTTATATCATGCAATTCTAAGAAATAAAGTCAGATTTGTGAGTTTATATCATGCAGTTCTAAGAAATAAAGTCAGAAATGAGTTTATATCATGCAATTCCCAGAAATAAAGTCAGAAATGAGTTTATATCATGCAATTCTAAGAAATAAAGTCAGAATTGTGAGTTTATATCATGCAATTCTAAGAAATAAAGTCAGAATTGTGAGTTTATATCATGCAGTTCTAAGAAATAAAGTCAGAAATGAGTTTATATCATGCAATTCTAAGAAATAAAGTCAGAATTGTGAGTTTATATCATGCAATTCTAAGAAATAAAGTCAGAATTGTGAGTTTATTTCATGCAATTCTAAGAAATAAAGTCAGAATTGTGAGTTTATATCATGCAATTCTAAGAAATAAAGTCAGAAATGAGTTTATATCATGCAATTCTAAGAAATAAAGTCAGAATTGTGAGTTTATTTCATGCAATTCTAAGAAATAAAGTCAGAATTGTGAGTTTATATCATACAGTTCTAAGAAATAAAGTCAGAAATGAGTTTATATCATGCAATTCTAAGAAATAAAGTCAGAATTGTGAGTTTATATCATGCAGTTCTAAGAAATAAAGTCAGAATTGTGAGTTTATTTCATGCAATTCTAAGAAATAAAGTCAGAAATGCGAGATTTCGCAGTTGTGCGATAAAAAGTCGCAATTATCTTTTAAAATGTTTTATTCTGTGGCGTAAACAAGCACAGTCTTCAGTGTCACAGTGTTCACACTTCAGTGTTGTATTTCACTAAAAGTATTTCACTGCTTTACAGTATTTCTGATCAAATAAATGCATCTTTCCTAGTTTTTGACAGTACTAGTAGTGTATTCTTGTTCAGAATTAGGATTGCAATTAACATTGTTATGCAATCTCTTCCTCAATGGTTATAAGGGCAGGTGTTAAGAAGTCAAACTCTTGCCTTTAGCGCTGTTGATCACACACCGTGATCTCTCTCTGTGTGTGTGTGTGTGTGTGTGTGTTGGTGCCTCGGGCCCCGGTTCCCTGCTGTGTGTTTTGTCCCGGTGAGACGGGGACGGGCGGCTCTGAAGGATTAGTGGGAACAATGTTCACTGGTGCCAGTCGGGGAAAGCAGCTCTCTCTGTGTTTAAACAGCCGTTCCCAGACCCCACCAATGCCTGTGTCCCTCGCGACCCCTCGTGACCTCTCGCGACCCCTCGCGACCTCACTGTCATCCCACCCATCCACAGGCTGTTCTGGGGGACTTCAGGAGATGCTCACATGCCACTCACACACTTAATAACCCCACAGAAACACAGCTGTCAGGGTGGCCTTAAAAACTCTTACAATGTCTTAAAGGTTTCAATGTCTTAAATTCAGATTCGATGGCTCTTAAATATTTCTGGTCACATTTACCGCTAAAATGGACCCAATGTCCATCAAATAACCAGCGAAGCATCCAATCGCGAGAATGATTCTGATTTTATTACATAAACGGCGATTGATAATGATAATGTGTTTCTGTTGAGACTCGCCTGTCTCTGTGAGAGAGTTTATAGTGAGAGATCAAGACAAACGAGCAGAACAGCACACAACAACAATGCTGGGTTGTTTCAACCTAAATTTGGGTCAAATATGGAGAAACCCAAATGAAAATGCAATTAAACAAATTACAGTTTAAAGTGAAAGTTTGAAGTTGGGTTGAAATTAAAAAAATACATTTTTAACCCAACATTTGGGTTTCTCCATTTTTGACCCAAATTTGGGTTAAAACAACCCAGCATTTTTTAGAGCGTACTGATGTAAAGATTCACAATGTTGAGTTTTTTATTTCATTTATAACATATAGTTGAGTCACATAACATGATGGGAGCTATTTTGCTGAATATTCTCACGACTGCAAATGTAACAATGATTTTAGTTCAATAAACAATGACTATAGGTTAAACATTAAAGGATTATTTCACTTTTAAAAAAACTTTTGCTGATGATTTACTCACCCCCATGTCATCCAAGATGTCCACGTCTTTATTTCTTCAGTCGAAAAGAAATTAAGGTTTTTGATGAAAACATTCATATAATGGACTTCAATGGGGTCCAAACGCTTCAAGGTCCAAAAGACAGTTTCAGTGCAGCTTCAAAGGGCTTTAAACGACACCAGACGATGAATAAGGGTCTTATCAAGCGAAACGAGCGCTCATTTAATAAATAAATAATAAAGTTTAAGTTTTATAAGCTCAAATGCTCGCCTTGCTCTGTTCTGTGATGCGCGTTCGTGACTCTCCTGTTCGAACTCGTTCATCAAAATGAAAATCCGGGGTCATTCGCTTCCAGTTGCTGATTGATATTGCAAAACTGGTGTTTCTTACCATATTAAATTAATGTATTTTCATAATTGAAAGCACTGTTTTTTTTCTAAAATCTGCACTTTCTTATTCTTCTAGCAGCTTATGAATCAGAATATCGTTGCAAAATTATTCTGTAATTTTGAAAGAGAACATGACAGCGTTGACAGTGTTTCGTCTGACGCTCTGAGACACTCTCGTTTATGATGGAGGGATTGCTGCAACTTGCATCTTTATTACTGATATTTTGCACCTATTTCCCAGGAAGTGACAGATTTGACTCTTGAAGTCAAGGGAGTGAAACTCCGTTTTATTCACAAACGTTTAATGCCAAATGTGGTCCATAAGTACGTTTGGATGGATGCTTAGTTATAAAGTCTTATTAGGTTGCCTTTACAGTCCATACTGTATTACAGTCGCAGCTTGGCACATCCGTGTAACAGGCTTGCTTTATTCAGCAGTTTGCAACGACTTTAAGTGGCGTCGAGTCCGTTCAGAATTACACACATGCCATGTGTTTTGATTTTGGGTGCAAGAGCAGTCGTGGAAGCCTTTCTAGTTTCTCCATGTGTGTTTTTGTGGTAACCTAGAACTGTAATTCAGAGTTTTTTATGCGGAGGGAACCATGTGCTTGTGTTGATTATGTCAGCCATACTCGAGTTACTCCTATAGCTGTGCTTTCAGAATTTGAGACATGTTTGAAAGCCATATGCACTCGTTTAAAACTATAGTCGTGTCCCAAATCACTCAACCATGCACAATGTAAAAAAACAGTTGCTGACTTAAACTTAGATTACAATAAATTGACATAAAAAATAAGTTGAATCTTAGTTTATTAAAAAAAAAGTTGAAACATATGCTGTCGTAACGTATTGATCATATCATTTTTTACTGTGAATTTGTACATGGCTATTTTGTCATTTGACGTCACCAACATTCCACACTTTGGTGTTTTCCGTTAATTAATTGCATCGTCGGTATTTAAAGTGTTCTTATTATTCCGTTTGTAATTTTCAGTGTGAACACACTTCTCACTGGTTTCACACAGCTGTTTTAGACCGCTCTATAGTGCTAGACAAGTCTAAAATGTGCTAAGGCAAGAGATTGTTCCACAAAAATAAAGACTGACTTAATTTAGACCAAAAAATTGAGACATCTTAGGCTAACTTACGACTAAGACCCCATTTACACCTGGTATTAAAATGCGATCTGTATCCAGATAAGTTATCCGGATAATAAGTACCGATTCCATATACACCCGGCCACATAAATGTGTTTTTGCAAAATGGATATAAATCCGATCTACATGCAGATTTAATGGATTGCACGCCACCAAAAGCAACAGATATGAGCTGCATTTTATTGATCATCAACTAATTTTAAGAGAGAGTGGCAACAGCCCTGGTAAGATAATTTCGTCTCTTTACTTGAAGATGATTGTGTGTTAAGCGTTTGTGACTTACTTTCACTTTTATTTGCGATGTTTGCACGTTGGCTTGATGAATAGACGCTCATCTGCGGTGATGCAGATGTCATATCTGACTCTAACATGACATATAGCCTATATAACACGCTCTCACTCGTTTATTTTTTAGCATTTTTGGGAGGAGTAAATATACATGTGTGGTTTCAACAACCAGATTGCGTTTACACCTAGTAAAGATCCGAACACAATGCGAGCCAGACTACCTCCAGATGTGGTCAGGCAGATCCGATCACAGTCTGATCACAACGCATTTACACCTTGCATTAACATGCGTTTTTTATTATACGGATAACTTATCTGGATACAGACCGCATTTTAATACCAGGTGTAAATGGGGTCTAAGACTCTGTTACCGTGGCAACCAGCAGCAACAATCAGTGACATTACAAACAGCCGAAAGAAAACATCGGCGACTGAATATTCACTGTATAAATTCATCATTTCAGTGTCTTTAAGTTCCTCTTGGTGTTTTTGGATGTTTCCCCTTACTTTTTGGCTTCTTGTACAATGTTTTTGTGTGTTTTCTGTACGTCTAACGCTCAAGTCGGGTAGCAATCTTTTTCCAAATTAAACATTTCTTCTTGTTACTGCTAAATTTCCCCAGTAAAATGTCCTTGTCATGTTTTTTGTGTTGAAAAGTGTCTTATTTTACCCAGAATGCATTGCAGTGTACGTGTAGTCCTACTTAAGATAGTCAGAGTCTTCAGTGCTTTGCTGATTTAGAGTCTATCTATATCTAAGCCGTAGTCAAAGTGAAACCGACCCCAGAACAGTGCATAAGTAAATGAATTGGGACGCACCTTATAATAAAGTGTGGTATTAAGAAGCTAATATTAATCACTTTGAGTTGAAACATAGTGCTTTTTTTGACATCCCGAGGCGTGCTGTGTCTCAAACATTTAAAACGAAATTTCACGGACCATTTCTCTTGAAGTGCCGTATGACAAGTTTGAGAAATGGCGTGTTTCCATTGGAGGAGGCGGATGTTCATGCCGCTGTAGCCATAGGCCTCTCTCAGCGAGGACGGATGCTGGAGTTGTTCAACATGACCGTTCTTGTGAATGTGAAATGCTGACGGCTGTGGCGCTGAATAATTGATCAGATGTGTTTTATTCATGTTATGTTTTTTTTTTTCTTTCCTCCACTTGAAAATTTCTGAATCTTCATCATGAATTATTTATGAGCGCACAAAGTCATCTGCATCATTTCAGTCCGGCATTCAGATTTGCTCATGAAGGATTATGAAACTATGATTAGCTTGAAACTGACCAAACTCAACTGTATGGAAATAACTGATTTTGGAGAGGTTTTTTTCATGCAATTGGTGCAAGTGAGTCTTTAAGTCCCTGTATTGTGATTTTTTTTGAGCATTATCTTATGCAATGTGTACAGGTGAAACTCAAAAAAAAAATATCATGCAAAAGTTCATTTATTTCAGTAATGCAACTTAAAATGTGAAACTAATATAGACTCATTACATGCAAAATGAGATATTGCAAGCCTTTGTTATGATTTTGATTAAAATGAACGATCGTGGAACAAAATGATCAGCTTGAAACTGACCAAACTCAACTGCATAGAAATAATTGATTTTGAAGATATTTTCATGAAATTAAAGTCTTTGAAATCGCCTTATTTGTGATTTTTTTGAGTATTACCTTTAATGCAATATGTACAGGTGAAATTTAATATCATGCAAAATTTCATTTATTTCAGTAATTCAACTTAAAATGTGAAACTAATACATAGACTCATTACATGCAAAGTGAGAGATTTCAAGCCTTCGTTTGTTATAATTTTGATTATTATGTCTTGCCTTGAAATATCTCACTTTGCATGTAATGAGTATATATAATATTTTAAGTTCACATTTTATGTTGCATTACTGAAATAAATATTTTTTTCTAGTTTCACCTGTATAGCTGTCTGTTAATGTAAAGATCAAAGTGCATGACATATTTTTTGTCGTCTAAAAGAAAGGATCGATTCTGAAGCGTATATCTGTTTTATAATACACTTAGAAAAGCTTAGAAAAGAAAATTAGCATTAGCTATAAATTCAATCAGTTGCAGGGTTTATATTGTAACAATGTTTGACTGCATTGTCCCTGTTAAATATAAATAAAACAATATAAAAAACTAGGTAAAAATTAGGGTTGTCAAACGATTAATCGCGTCCAAAATAAAAGTTTGTGTTTACATAATATGACTGTGTATAATTATTTTATATATATAACATGCTTGTATATATTTAAGACATATTTTCATGTATATACTATATATAAATTTATATATAATTTATATTATGTATAAATATAAATATTTTATATATAAATAATATTTTTTTCTTAAATATACATGCATGTGTGTGTATTTATATATATATATATACAAAATAATTATACACAGTGCACCCACATATATTATGTAAACACAAACTTTTATTTTGGATGTGATTAATCGCGATTAATCGTTTGACAGCCCTAGTAAAAATATTACAAATTTGCATATTGCTAGCCTAAGATCTTCATTGGCTCCCTATGATCAACTTCTACTTAGCCCCGCCCTCAACCAATAGTTGTAGCAGAGACTGAAGACATGTTGAAAAGATGCGAGTTTTCTGTGAAAGCGATGAGGAAGAGCAGAGATTCAGACAGTAATGTGCTTTTCATTTTTGATACGTGCTGTAAGTGGTCGACCAATCACGGCAAACTGGGCCGCTTGACCAATCAGAGCAGAGCGACTCTCAAAGAGGCGGAGTTTAGAGACACTGAGTCTTCAAACGAACCGTTTCAGACTCTTGGAGAAATGAGGAGATGTGATGTGTATTTAGGTTTATGACCTTGGATTGATGTAAACCTATTGTAGGAAACATCATTAGGAATCTTTAAAGGGATACTCCACTTTTTTTGGGAATAGGCTCATTTTACCACTCCCCCAGAGTTAAACAGTCGAGTTTTACCGTTTTTGAATCCATTCAGCCGATTTTCTGATATTTCGAAGAATATCAGTGACAGTTTCTGGTCTCATTGACTTCCATAGTAGGAAAAAAATATACTATAGAAGTCAATGAGACCAGAAACTGTGTGGTTACTGATATTCTTCGAGACATCAGAAAATCGGCTGAATGGATTCAAAAACGATAAAACTTAATTGTTTAACTCTGGGGGAGTTGTAAAATGAGCCTATTTCCAAAAAAAAGTGGAGTATCCCTTTAAGATGACTTAATAAGATTGCTTGCAACTCTTAAGATTATGATTAAACCTTGCAGATTATGTGAATGTTTTTACTCAAAAAATCTGAATCTTCATTTTTTCTTAAAGTTATGAGATCTCTACAGAAAGCGGGAAGTAAAGAGTTGCCTTTAAGTGTTTCCACAGATGGAAAGAGCAAAACACGCACCAAATAATTACTTGATGAAGTGTGTGTGTTGTGTGTTCGTTGTCTGAATCTGATTGGCGCGTGCTCTTGGACGCCGGTTGATGACAATGCCGGTTCGGTTACATAACCTTGGATTTACTCTGCCCTGTTAACACAGCTAATCATCTTAAACGAATCCCAATCCTTTATTAGGCTGAGGAACTGGCTTAAATCACGTCATTGACTAAAGAAAATCACAGCGAACCAGTTGTTATTAAAGTGGTCCTGGATCTTATGACATATAAGAAGTATTTTACCATTAGAATATCCTGCAAGTTTCATAGTTTTAAACATCCTCATCATTATAAATCAAGATTTTGTGTAATAAAGCTATACAAAAACAGCTTGTTTGGATGTTGCGGGGTCTCTGACGTCACATGGGCAAACAAATTTGCATAAGCAAGACATCGACCAATGGTGATCCATCATCACATCATAGGCCCCGCCCACTGGCGAGCCTTAAAGGAGCCGTGCCTTAAAAATAGATAATTTCCGACAGAGGCTCAGAATGAAGATTGAAAATAATAATTTTGCCACATATATATTTGTTTGTGTGTGTGTGTGTGTGTGTGTGTGTGTGTGTGTGTGTGTGTGTGTGTGTGTGTGTGTGTGTGTGTGTGTGTGTGTGTGTGTGTGTGTGCGTGTGGAAAAAAAAAACATTATTATAAGTGAACCTCAAGGAAAATGACCCCTTTAAAAATCTGTCTGCTGGTGCGACTAACTAGTTTTTTGTGCTTTTTTGTTATTTAAGAAAATATTTTGTGTGAATTTTGGTTTTGTTGAATCAGCATAGCTCAGATATTTGTTTGTTGGATAAACTTTCCTATCCAGACCAAACGTCTAATGAACATGGCTGGAATATGAAAGCTTATCAAATGCAAAACCCAAATCAGACAGTGATTTGCAATGGTTGGCCGTGTCCAGATCAAGCGAGCGCGTCCAGAATCCCGCCGGACAGTGCCGTCTGTGGTTAAATAAGGCGGAAGTGATCCTCCCCCTATTATGTGGGAAATCCCGCCTTTATCCGTCACTAATAACAAGGAAGTGGTGATTGTCTCGATTCAGCGGCTGGAAACACCAGGCGTGCAAAACGTCCCGACCGTGTGGAGACTCGTTTGCCTGAGCTTGATTATCTGTGTTTACACTTTGTATAAATGACAGTTGTGAGGTTTGTTGTTATTATTTTTTTAAAGTTTTATTTATTTATTTTATTTATCTATTTTATTTATTATTTTTTATTTATTTTTTATTTTTTGCTCACAATGTTTATCATGTGATGCCTCTGTCGTGATCCATTGATACACATATTAATGATCATGATTGTCAAGAAGATCCGAAACTTTTAATGCAAAAAAAAATAAATTCAGTGAAAATGCGTATTAAGTTAAAATGAGATGTATTTATTTTATGAGATATTATTAATATTAATAATATTATTATTGATATTAAATACATTTAATTCAATTTGTATCAATTCCTAAATACATATTTTATTAAATTTGAGTGTTTGATTGATTGATTTATTGATTGATTGTGTATTAGACTGATTGAGTGATTGATTTATTGAGTGTTTGATTTATTGGGTGATTGATTTATTGAGTGTTTGATTTATTGGGTGATTGATTTATTGAGTGTTTGATTTATTGGGTGATTGATTTATTGAGTGTTTCATTGTTTGATTGAGTCTTTGATTGATTGATTGGGTGTTTGATTTATTGAGTGTTTGATTAATTGAATGATTGATTTATTGAGTGATTGATTTGAGTATTTGATTTATTGAGTGTTTGATTTATTTGATTGATTTATTGAGTGATTGATTTATGAGCGTTTGATTTATTGAGTGTTTGATTGATTTATTGTTTGATTGATTGATTGATTGTGTTTGACAAGAAATGCCACATGGAGATTTCCAGGGAAAAAAAAATATGAAATCATAGCAATATTGAGCGCCAGATGTGCACCTCAATTTTTCTACTAGCATTGTTTTCCTGTGATTTTTATTTTATTTGACTTTTTATGATTCACATCATTGATACAGTGGAGTTTACGACCTTTAAATGTATATAACTACATTACATTTTGTCTGATATTTCTGACATATCATTTGGCTTTTATGTAATTTGTCAGAATATATCATCTTTGTTTTCACTCGGGCTCTTCCGTGCGATCTTCTCCCAGGAGATCTTTGCCTATTCCAGAGCTGTGCCCGTATTATTTTGTCAGCTCTAAAGCGAGCACTAATTTGAAGGCTCTTGTCTCCCTTCTGTAATGCAGATTCGCCTGCTTTCTCCCGCGCGAGCAGCTGTAATTATGCACTCGCGCTCTGCTTTAATAAGATACACACTTCAGCGGACAGTCGACTATTCACAAATCAATGGCTTCTCCACTCCTCGGCTCAATTACGGCTTTCTCACGAGCTTTCGAGACCTTAATACACTGGGATATGAAAACAGTTTGAGAGAGCCTTCAGTTCGCGATAATAATGACAAAACATTCCCCATTATTAATCATAGCCCTGTTGATAAGAACGTTGCCAAGCCTCTTTAAGAGCTCGTATCTGCGTTTCACGACTATAAACTTCTCTAATTAGGCTTGATAAGTCTGTCGAGAGCATTGTTTGGCTCATAGTTTAGGTTGTTCTGGCTGAAGTTGATTTGAATATCTGTGTGAAGCATAAGTGGATCATCTTGTGTTTGGAAAGTCGTCAGTTTCTCAGTCTCTCTGAGACAATTCGCCTTTTTCTGAACTCTTCAGAAAAAGAAACACCTTGGCATCATGTAGATGAGTTTTGCAAGGACAAACAAAATTTCTTCAAAACATGTGAACACCCAGTTTGATTATTTTCTATTCAGTTGTAGAGGTTAATCGATGTGTTGGGCTCTGTTAGCCGTGCTAGCATTAGCAACACGGTAACATGACCGTAGTGTTCGCAGGCGGATGTGTCCCGGGTCGAGTCGAGGCTTCAGCTAATGTGTCAGTCGGATGTAGTGATAGTTTAGCCTATCTCACACCATGGATATGAGGAAACCAGATGGGGAAGAGGCATTCAGATGTGTGGGAAAACACACACCGGGACACTGAATCTCCTTCTCAGAACGGACATGAACTGGCCAAGTGATAGCTATTCTGACGGCATATGACTCGAATGACTTACCAGAGTCAGTCAAACCCAAAGTCAGCTGATGTGGGTGCAGAATGATTGTTTATTGTGTTTTTTATTGAGGTTTACAGATGCTCTATTGCCCTTTGCTCTTATAATAACCTTAACTTCAACCAGTTTCAAACCAAGTAGAATTGAAGAAAACCCTAGTAAGTTAAGGATAGTTTAAAGTTAAAATATGACTTTTGCTGTTGAAATTGATTGCAAAAAATACTTTTTTTCCTCAAATTTTGCAATCGTATGAATCATGAATATGAAACTTTCTGTTTAAAGGAGTAGTTCACTTTAAAAAAAAACAAAAAAACTTTTTGCTGATAATTTACTCACGACCATGTCATCCAAGATGTCCATGTCTTTCTTTCTTCAGTTGAAAAGAAATTAAGGTTTTTGATGAAAACATTCCAGGATTTTCTCCATATAATGGACTTCAATGGGGTCCAAACGGTTCAAGGTCCAAATGAGAGTTTCAGTGCAGCTTCAAAGGGCTTTAAACGACACCAGACGATGAATAAGGGTCTTATCAAGTGAAACAATCGATCATTTAATAAATAGCCTAATAAATTTTAAAGGTTCATTCAATGAACGAAATTAACGAATTGACTCAGGAAAAGATTTGTTCATTTTGATGAACGAGTTCGAACAGGAGAGTCACGAACGCGCATCACAGAACAGAGCAAGGTGAGCATTTGAGCTTAACTTTGTTAAATGAGTGATCGTTTCGCTTGATAAGACCCTTATTCGTCGTTTGGAGTCGTTTAAAGCCCTTTGACCAGCTTGCAGTTTGCCCTGAAAGTGTCTTTTGGACCTTGAATCGTTTGGACCCCATTGAAGTCCATTATATGGAGAAAAATTTACTTCATTTCTTTTCGACTGAAGAAAGAATGACATGGACATCTTGGATGACATGGGGGCGAGTCAATTATCAGCAAAAGTTTTTTTTTTTTTTTTAAGTGAACTACTCCTTTAAGTTTGATTCATTTTTGTGAGTTTGTTCAAACTGTCCATTGCAGTGAATCGATTTGGAACACTTGATTCAGTGAATCATTAATTGTTGCCAAACTTGTATTAACCCAACAATATAGGCTTAATTCTTCCATCTCTTTAAACATGGCAACATGTAATGAATCACAAACGACAGCAATCAATTCAATTCATGTTTATTTGTACAGCTTTTTTTCCACAATACTCATCATTTCGAAGCAGCTTTATAGAAAGAGCATGCGTGCACATTACAGTTTACAGTGATCTGTGATCAGAGGAGACTGTGTTTAATGAAAGGTCATTTATTTGCATGTCTTGTCCTGTGTGTTGAACGTGTTGGCTTGCAGCTCAGCCAGAGATGTGGATTAAACCTTTCTATAAATACATGTCGACGTCAGGCTGTCCTCACATCATACGACTAGCATGTGTTTGTCCTGTCTCTCGTTTGGCAGTGTCTTCTTTAGAAGCGTGACGTGAGCTCTCGGTTGTACGGCGAGCATTTGATCCCTTCTGGCCGCAGCTGATAGTCTCTCCCTGACTGGTTCAGTTCAGTGATACTGATATGGTTTGTACTATAGCATTTATATCTAAATAGAGAGCATAAATAAGCATCTCCAGCACATTGTGGTTGGGTTGCTTCAGGGTTGTTATTGTTGAAGTGCCCTGTATGCTATTGTAAAGGTTCTTAGTTTTGTTTTAGAGTCTCCTGTAAAACAGGTTTTCAAGCATCAAAGGTCAAAAACACCTTCATTTTCTCATAATATACACTGTAAAAAACAAATGCTGGGTTGTTTCAACTCATGTTTGGGTCAAATAAGGACAAACCCAACTGTTGGGTTTAAAATTGAATAAAAAAATGTTGACCAAAGGTTGGTATCCATATTTGACCCAAAAATATTGCACATCACGTAATGATTTCTAAAAATAGAAATAAAACATTACATGAAAACAAATTATAAAAATAAAACCCAATTCAAAAAAATATGAATAGGGCTGTGCAAAAATTAATTGCGATTAATCACATCCAAAATAAAAGTCTGTGTTTACATGATATATTTGTGTGTGCTGTATATAATTATTTTGTATATATAAATAGACACACATGCATGCATATATTTAAGAAAATCTGTTCATATATAATTCATATATAAAATATTTATATTTATATAATATAGATTATATATTTATATATATATATATACAGAATTTAAGCGCAAATAATTCTTAAATATATACATGCATGTGTGTGTATTTATATATATACAAAATAATTATATACAGCACACACAAATATATTATGTAAACACAGACTTTTATTTTGGATGCGATTAATCACAATTAATTTTTGCACAGCCCTTAATATGAATAAACTAAAATAACACTGGGATATTCTCTGGACTTCTTTTATGTTTATTTAGCAGATTAACATTCACTTTGCAGAAGTACGTTTTGTTTTCGTGAAACCTAAAGATTAATTTATCTTATTTACTGTAAACCTGTAATACCTTAAACATGAACATGTACCTAATTTAACCCTTAACAATTTTGCTGGTATAAATTCGGTTGATTCAGTGATGCTAAATATAATTTTTTTGATTAGAATAAAACCAGATGTTATTCAGAGTTCTGTGATGTTGAATGATCTGGGTGTCGTGGTGGTAGATCCGGCAAACCGTGACCTTTGACCTGTTCCTGATGTGATGTTTGCTCTGGATTGCGTGTGATGTGGTCAGAGGCTCGCTTTACGAAGGGTTCTTCTGGGGTTTGAGCTTTTGAAGGGGGATATTAGTCAACATGTTTAATTACAGACCCTACAGATGTCTCCCAATAAAATATTTTTCCGTGGCACATTAAATGTTCGAGCTTCCCACACGGCGTCTTTAGTTCTGTGATCAACATTTGCTAGCAATGTGTGTCTTATAACTCGTAAATCTCTGTTTTTAGCATGGGAACAAATAGAGGTTGCTGATACAAGCAGGATTTTACATTGCAGTGTTTTATGGGACAATAATTAAAACCCCAATTAAAAATAGTCTTGTAGACTTAAATGTTTAGAAATGAAAACTGCACTCTTAGAAGAAATGGTTCTATTTAGAACCAGATATGGTTGCATCCCCCGCTTCATATATATAGAACCATTTTTTTTGGTAAAAGGTTCTATTGGCCAAGTACGGAACCCCTGGATTCTATATAGGAACCCTTTTTTAAAGAGTGTATAGAACCTTTTAGGGGTTCCAAATACGTAGCGCTGATATAACCTTTTAAGGTTCTATATAGAACCTTTTCTTCTAAGAGTGCGGTAACACTTTATTTTACAGTGTCCTTGTTTCATATGTTACATTTACTCAAAAAAATGCTGGGTTGTTTTAACCCAACTTTGGGTCGAATATGGACAAACCCAAACGTTGGGTTAAAAATTTTATGAAAAAACATCCATATTTGACCCAAAGTTGGGTTAAAACAACCCAGCATTTTTTAGAGTGTGTACTCACCACTGTTAGATCTTACCAGGTTTTTTACAGTAAAATACTAATTTACTGTAGAAATGCACTAAACTAATAAGTTGTATTTTTTAGTTAACTTGAGTTTCAGTTCATTTTTACAGTAAATTACTGGCAACAGTGTTGTAAAAATGCACTAAAACTAATAATTTGTATTTTTTAGTTAACTTGAGTTTTATTGCATTTTTACAGTAAATTACTGGCAACAATGTTGTAAAAATGCATTAAAACTAATAAG
Organism: Cyprinella venusta; assembly: GCA_038021265.1. Lineage (NCBI taxonomy): Eukaryota > Metazoa > Chordata > Actinopteri > Cypriniformes > Leuciscidae > Cyprinella > Cyprinella venusta. The sequence continues at coordinate 34,188,735 of CM075874.1, forward strand.
TTGTATTTTTTAGTTAACTTGAGTTTTAGTGCATTTTTACAGTAAATTACTGGCAACAGTGTTGTAAAAATGCACTAAAACTATTAAGTTGTATTTTTTAGTTAACTTGAGTTTTATTGCATTTTTACAGTAAATTACTGGCAACAGTGTTGCCAGTATTTTACTGTGAAAACCTGGTAAGGTCTAACAGTGACCATAGTAAATGATATGCAAATAACCCTAATCCTTAATCCTAGTACATGTTGATAATATTACTCAGTACTTAAATATTGTAATGATGACCTCTTAAAATGAAGTGTAACCGAAAAGCTTTGTGGACTAATGTGAGTATACAGAATCTAATAGTGACCTAGTTTTGTTTTCCAGTTAAAGTAAGGCTTTTAATGGAAGTAAACTGTGTCATAGTTGTAGACTGTATTTTGTTATGAATTATTCAGTAAAACTCATTTATTATTTGAGATGCAAAGTTCTTTTGATGTGGGACTACTTTACTAGGTTAATGAGTTTTTGTTTACGCATTACTGCATTGAATTGATATTACGTTTGATTTTATCACACTAGTCTCATGTTTGCACTAAGGTTTGGGGTTAATTAGATGCCTTAAGTACAGTAATATTGTGAATAATTTATTCCTGTGATCAAAGCTGATTTTCAGCATCATTACTCCAGTCTTTAGTGTCATATGATCCTTCAGAAATCAGCCCAAAGTTGCTTTGTGCTTGCGGATGGTAAAAAGCGAGGTGTGTTTTCCCAGATGCAGATTAATAGCCGTATTTCTCGCTGAGGAAAGCGACTGTGGGAGTGAACAGATGTTCTTGTGTCTCCCGAGGAACGGAACAAGGCAAGGTTAAAAGGCTTGGAAAGCAGGACGGGCCTTACTGCTGTTTTCCAGCGTCGTGCTTCACATACTAAACGCTTTAAAGCGTTAGTTCACCCAAAAATGAAAATGAAGCCATTAATGACTCTCGCTTATGTCATCTCAAGCCCATCAGACCTCCGTTCATCTTTGGGACACAGTTTAAGATATTTTAGATTTAGTCCTTTCTGTCCCTCTTTTGGAAATGTGTGTACGGTATACTGTCCTTGCCCAGAAAGGAAATAAAGACATCATCAGAGTAGTCCATGTGACATCAGTGGGTTATTCCAATGTTTTGAAGCATCGAAAATACATTTACGCTTTATCGGCCGATACTGATTAGAAATGAACACATATCGTGCGATACGGGTTGATTAAAAATTAACACATATCGGCCGATACTGATTAAAAATTAATCCCATATCGGCCGATACTGATTGAATAAAAATGAACACATATCGGCCGATACCGATTAAAAATTAACATATATCTGCCGATACAATTAAAAATTAACATATCGTCCTATACCGATTAAAAATTAACATATATCTGCCGATACCGATTACAAATTAACACATATCGGCTGATACCGATTAAAAATTAACATATCGTCCTATACCGATTAAAAATGAACCTATATCTGCCGATACCGATTAAAAATTAACACATATCGGCTGATACCGATTAAAAATTAACATATCGTCCTATACCGATTAAAAATTAACATATATCTGCCGATACCGATTACAAATTAACACATATCGGCTGATACCGATTAAAAATTAACATATCGTCCTATACCGATTAAAAATGAACCTATATCTGCCGATACCGATTAAAAATTAACACATATCGGCCGATACCGATTAAAAATTAACACATATCGGCCGATACCGATTAAAAATTAACATATCGTCCTATACCGATTAAAAATTAACACATATCTGCCTATACCGATTAAAAATTAACACATATCGGCTGATACCGATTAAAAATTAACATATCGTCCTATACCGATTAAAAATGAACCTATATCTGCCGATACCGATTACAAATTAACATATATCTGCCGATACCGATTAAAAATTAACATATATCTGGCGATACCGATTAAAAATTAACATATATCTGCCGATACGATTAAAAATGAACCTTTATCTGCCGATACCGATTAAAAATTAACATATTACGGCAAATGCTTATTAAAAATGAACATATATCGTCCCATAGCGATTAGAAAAGAACATATATGAACATACATCGGCCAATACCGATAAGAAATGAACATACGTCGGCTTATACTGATTAAAAATGAACATATATCGGCCGATACTGATTAAAAATTGTGTTAATGCACAGTGCATTAACACGTGAGGCGGTCACAGGTGTGTGTGTGTGTGTGTGTGTGTAACTCTAATGTGATGCGCTCACTATCCATTTTATTAAATCCATTATACATTTATTTATAACTGCTTCGAATGCTGTTAAAATGACTGATAAAATGACTTTTTAATATGCAAGAAAAACAGTGCAGAACAGGTTCATAATGTGATCCCTGTAAACGGTGTGTGTCTCTGTGTGCTGACGCTCGTGTGCTCATGTCTCCCACGTTAGCAGTGATTGCATTTCCCCACAGCCGAAGAGTCAGATAAACGGTCAAATCACGCACTTCCCCTGGTGACCTGTGTCATCATCACGAGCGCTGTGAAGTACGGCAAGAGATGAAGTGACATGATCGAGGATGTGCAAACTCAACTTATGTCAATCCATTTCAGCTTGTGCATTATGCATGTCAGTGCATGAGTAAATCCGTTTGAATATTCAGAGCTCTTCACCTTGTTTAATGTATTAAGCTGAATCAACATTTTCCATATGCGTGTGTGGGAGGATAAATGGATGATTGGTGAACAAGCAGACCCTCGAAAAACACGGATTACCGACTGCAGACTCTGACTAATGGAGCGAGTGTGTGTTCAGCTGATGCACATTCATGAGGAGGAACATGTTCATCTGCTGTGCATGAGGAGCTACCTGAAGTTTATGTGCGTTATATATAATTTAGTGTGTGGGTGTATGTGTGTATATAACTTTTTAATATTATATTAATTTTCTAAAAGTTTTTAATACAATAGGAAGACAATAGTAATATTTCTTTTTTTAGTAATTTATTTATTAATAGCAACAACAATAATAAATAATAAAAATAAATATAATATACAAAATAAATAATAAATAAAGTTGTGTGTGTGTATATATTTATATATTAAAATTATTTAAAAATAAATGATAGTAAATTATATATATATATATATATATATATATATATATATATAAATATTTTATAATTTATGTTTATTATATTTTTTATTATATTTATTTTCTCAATTTTTGTGGTGTTATTTTAGGTTTTTGTATTTTATTTTATTTAATAATAATAATAATAACATTAAAAATAATAATTAATAATGGTATTGTGATTTTTTTTACCTAACCCTCTATTTATATGCAATTTAATGTGTCAGTATAGTAATACAATTGTAATATTTCTGTTTTTAGTATTTTATTTATTAATATCAACAACAATAATAAATAATAATAACAAAGAAATATAATATATAAAATAAATAATAACTAAAGGTGTGTATTATATATATATATATATATATATATATATATATATATGAAGAGTTCAGATGCAAAAGCCTCTAAGTGCCATTTGAAATTTTCTTCTAAAATGATCATTTTTATCAAGCTTGTATATTTAAGTTCAGTAATTTCACTTAAATGACAATTAATAGGTAATCTTCATTGCCATTTAAGTGAAATTCCTGAACTTAAATATACAAGCTTGATAAAAATGATCATTTTAGAAGAAAATTTCAAATGGCATTTAGAGGCTTTTGCATCTGAACTCTTCATATATATATATATATATATATATATATATAAAATTATTAAAAAATAAATTACATTAAATTATATATATATAATTTATATATTAATATTTTATAATTTATATTTATTATATTTTTTTTATTATATAATATTTATTTTCTAAATTTTGCAGTGTAATTTTCTCAATTTTCGCGGTGTAATTTTAGTTTTTTGTATTTTAGTTTATTTAATAATAATATTAATAATATTAATTATTTTGATTTTCGTTTTTTTTACCAAACCGTGTATTTTTTTTTTTTTAAATCCTATTTTCAATCAAAAGTGCCACTTTTATCAGAAACATTTAGATGTGTTTTCCCCCAAACCGTGCATCCCTACATAAAAAATTTAAATGTCTCTGAAAACCAAATCCAAGGAGTAAACATTGCCCATATGCCACTGTTTGAGAAACACAGGTTAAAGCAAACCAGTTCTATTGCAGGGTTGGATTAGGGTTTAGGTGGTGTGTATCGTCCTGGTCTTCGGCTCGTTTGCTCCAGGTGTCCTGACAGCATGATGAATCTGTAGGCCTTGGCAAGCGCTGTGCAGGTGATATATTTGAGGAGGAATGCTGAGATCAGATATTCCCACTGCGCGTCGGGCTTGTCCCGCCAGTGATGACTTGCTTCCTTGGTATGACAAGGTATTTGCAAGGGTTTTTTTTCCTACTTGTCCGATGAAATGTGTTTTGAGAATTACGTAGAGCAAATCCCAGCCATTAATCTGCAACTACAGCTGCCGATTCTCTACGAGGATTACTGAGTCATTCTGAGTCCACTTTTGAGTCAGTGTCCGTGATGCATTAGAAATATGCTTCCAAAAATATTTCATAATGATCCCGCCTCGAGCTCTTCATCGTCTCCCGCTGAGAGAAGTATTAAGATTTAGAAATGAATACCATTATGCTATTAAATCATTTTGGATTTTAATCAAATACCACATTATTAGTGCCACTGAATAGTCGCCTATTGGTTATTGTCAAGTTAAAAAATGACTTTACGTTCCAAAGGCAATTATGCGCTTTAATTACTAACCCATTACAATGAGCCTGAAGGCATGATGAATTTGGCTCAGTGCATTACAGCAGAACAGAGCTTGTGTGGAGGATTCGACCACAAATAGTGCTTTTCAATCACCCTTGTTATTAATCTTATTAATCTTTTGAGTCAGAATTAGGGCTAGGGCAGTAAAGTTAGCCTCAGTAAAGTTAGCCTCAGTAAAGTTAGCATAGGTAAAGTTAACTCCAGCTTTAGTAAAGTTAGCCTCAGTAAAGTTAGCATAGGTAAAGTTAACTCCAGCTTCAGTAAAGTTAACCTCAGTAAAGTTAGCCTCAGTAAAGTTAGCATAGGTAAAGTTAGCATCAGCAAAGCTAGCCTCAGTAAAGTTAGCCTCAGTAAAGTTAGCATAGGTAAAGTTAACTCCAGCTTTAGTAAAGTTAGCTTCCGTATAGTTAGGCTCAGTAAAGTTAGCTTCAGTATAGTTAGCTTCAGTAAAGTTAGCCTCAGTAAAGTTAGCTTCAGTATAGTTAGCTTCAGTAAAGTTAGCCTCAGTAAAGTTAGCATAGGTAAAGTTAACTCCAGCTTCAGTAAAGTTAGCCTCAGTAAAGTTAGCTTCAGTATAGTTAGCTTCAGTAAAGTTAGCCTCAGTAAAGTTAGCATAGGTAAAGTTAACTCCAGCTTCAGTAAAGTTACCATCAGCAAAGTTAGCCTCAGTAAAGTTAGCTTGAGTAAAGTTAGCATAGGTAAAGTTAACTCCAGCTTCAGTAAAGTTAACCTCAGTAAAGTTAGCATCAGTAAAGTTAGCATCAGTAAAGTTAGCTTCAGTAAAGTTAGCTTCAGTAAAGTTAGCATAGGTAAAGTTAACTCCAGCTTCAGTAAAGTTAGCATCAGTAAAGTTAGCTTCAGTAAAGTTAGCATCAGTAAAGTTAGCTTCAGTAAAGTTAGCTTCAGTAAAGTTAGCATAGGTAAAGTTAACTCCAGCTTCAGTAAAGTTAGCATCAGTAAAGTTAGCTTCAGTAAAGTTAGCAGCAGTAAAGTTAGCTTCAGTAAAGTTAACAGCAGTAAAGTTAGCATCAGTAAAGTTAACATCAGTAAAGTTAGCTTCAGTAAAGTTAGCAGCAGTAAAGTTAGCTTCAGTAAAGTTAGCATCAGTAAAGTTAGCTTCAGTAGAGTTAGCATCAGTAGAGTTAGCATCAGTAAAGTTAACTCCAGCTTCAGTAAAGTTAGCATCAGTAAAGTTAGCATAGGTAAAGTTAACTCCAGCTTCAGTAAAGTTAGCTTCAGTAAAGTTAGCATCAGTAAAGTTAGCTTCAGTAAAGTTAACATCAGTAAAGTTAGCTTCAGTAAAGTTAGCAGCAGTAAAGTTAGCTTCAGTAAAGTTAGCATCAGTAAAGTTAGCTTCAGTGAAGTTAGCATCAGTAAAGTTAGCTTCAGTAAAGTTAGCATCAGTAAAGTTAACATCAGTAAAGTTAGCTTCAGTAAAGTTAACATCAGTAAAGTTAGCTTCAGTAAAGTTAGCTTCAGTAAAGTTAGCATCAGTAAAGTTAGCTTCAGTGAAGTTAGCATCAGTAAAGTTAGCTTCAGTAAAGTTAGCTTCAGTAAAGTTAGCTCCAGTAAAGTTAGCTTCAGTAAAGTTAGCTTCAGTAAAGTTAGCTCCAGTAAAGTTAGCTCCAGTAAAGTTAGCATCTGTAAAGTTAGCATCTGTAAAGTTAGCATAGGTAAAGTTAGCTTCATTCATTGAGAGAAAATGTGCACTTTGGGGTTTGTAGTCTTTGTAATTCCATATTTTCACAGTCTTATACCTCAACAGTTTTACATCAAACTGTGACTTTCTTGACTTTAAAATGTATCTTTTAAATTGACAAACATCATATGTGTAATCCAGGCCACAGTTCAAACCAGATCAAAATATTTGTGTCTCTCACCATTGACCACCATGGAATATTTTTCCGAAATAAGGTCCCATGCTGGTTGATTGGAAGGGGAGGGGCTTAGGCTCTCTATAACAATACTCGATTCTGATTGGCTGCAGTATTTCAATTAATAAAAATAGGTATAGTTAACAAAAAGAACAATGATCATTGGATGAACTATTCCTTTAAGAGTCTTATTCGGCATGCGTGGTCTTGTTTGTCCTCGTACAGCTGGAGTTTAGTTGGCGTTTGCCTGGACTTGTCTCGCTCTTTGTCCACTTGATGGCAAAGCTGGTGATTGCTGGAGATCAGGTTGCACATTTCCAGAGTTTGTCTGGCACTTTTGGCCACTCGGGTTGGTCTCCTAAACCTGTCTGAACATCGCCAGATTGATTTAATCATCAAAAACTCAAAATAATATGTTATCTGAACTAAATAAATTATTTAAGTTGATTTGACAAAAGAAAATATGCTGTGATAAATCTTGAAAATATTTTTTTTTTTAGTTTGATGACTCAAAAACTCAAATTTTTTCTCACACAGTAATTTTTATTTCGGGTAAACTATACACAATGCATATTGCCACTATACACTGTAAAAAAAAATTGAAGATTTGTTATCACAACATATTTTCTTTTGTCAAATCAACTTTATAATAATTTATTTAGTTGAGATAACTTATTATTTTGAGTTTCTGATGATTAAATTAATCTCCTTCATTGCATTAACTCACTTTTTCCAGTTCAATCAACTTAAAATTTTAAGGCAACCCAGGTTACTTGATTTTTTAAGTTAAACCAACAATAGTTTTTTACAGTGTATAGTAATCACAACATATTTTCTTTTGTCAAATCAACTTAAATAATTTATTTAGTTCAGATAACATATAATTTTGAGTTTCTGATGATTAAATCATTCTCCTTCATTGTATTAACTCACTTTTTCCAGTTCAATGAACTTAAAATTTTAAGGCAACCCAGCTTACTTACTTTTTTAAAGTTAAACCAACAATATTTTTTTAGTAATCACAACATATTTTCTTTTGTCAAATCAACTTAAACAATTTATTTAGTTCAGATAACATATAATTTTGAGTTTCTGTTGATTAAATCAATCTCCTTCATTGTATTAACTCACTTTTTCCAGTTCAATGAACTTAAAATTTTTTATGTAACCCAGATTACTTACTTTTTAAAGTTAAACCATTAATATTTTCTTACAGTGTAGTATCCTCGATATATATTGCATTTTGCATATTATTTTGTATTGCAATACACCCCTAGTACCTTCATATGTTGATCTGACAATGATAATCAAATGCATTATGGAATTTAATAATCGAAAAGCTAAATATGTTTGCACCGGGTCCCTTAGCGAGGCTCTGATCCCGTACTCAAAAATTGGCCACGCTTGATAAAAACGTTGTGCCGGACTCCCCTGTGAGAGCCTATAACCAGAGACCTCGGCTGGAAGCTCGCTTGTTAATCCCACCCGCTGTTAAACTAATTACCCGCCCGCCGTTCTGGCCGGGGAGAGTGTTAACCAGGCTTTCCTTGGCATGATTTGTCAGCCGCTTTCAACTCCGGCTCTGGGTTTGGTGAGTATGGGCTTCGTCGAGCGCGGCTCATTAGGAGTCCGAGTGAAATCAAAATGCAATTAGAAATGTGTTCTGGCGTTGGTTTGAGTTCCTCTCTCCGGGTGTCGAAGCAGCCGGTTCTCTGTTGGATCCGTTCCTTACTCTGGAAAACCGGGATCTCATCATTATATTCCAGCCGGCACGGCAGGACCCCCGCGTTCCCATCGTTCCTCATTAAACCCGACGACCTCTCCCTGACCCGAGCGGATTGTGGCGCACCGGTGCGAATGCATTCCTCCAGATCTCGTTCCCTCGTCTAATGCGCTGCTCTTTCGCCCTGTGGGTCAGAAACTCATGAAACCTGAAGCTGGAATGCAGGTCCTGGAAACTAGAAATGCATCCATGTGTTGATTTTTTACAGTAAAAATTGTACTCAAAAGCTTCCTTACGAAGTCAACAAATAGATGAATGTGAAACATTGATTCAAACGTATTGAAAAAAATATCTTCTGCTCATTTATTCGATCAACATTATTACAGTAAATTTGGGAAATATTATTATTATGCAAAATACTTGTTTTCTATGTGAATATATAGTAAAATGTAATTTATTCCTGTGATTTTCAGCATCATTACTCCAGTCTTCAGTGTCACATGATCCTTCAGAAATCACTCTAAATCTGATGATCAAGAAACATTTATGATTATTATCAGAGTTGAAAACAGTTGTGCTGCTTCATATTTTTGTGGAAACTGTGATGCATTCTTGAATTATGAAGATTTATTAGTAAGTAGTAAAAGCAGTAAAATGAGTAAACGTGCGCGTGTGTGTGTATATATATATATATATATATATATATATATATATATATATATATATATATATAACATTAAAATACAAACTGTGTCATTTTGACCTGTTTTAATCATATAAAAACGCACAACATATCATCCGTTCATGTTCAGTTTAATTGAATCAATGAATTGAAATTGCCTAGCTATTCTAAATCAAAAGTATAAAGTATCTTTACATATTAGGCTACATATTAAAGATATTACACTCTCAGAAAAAAAGGTACAAAAGCTGTCACTGGGGCTGTACCTTTTCAAAAGAAACACTTTTGTCCATTTTAGGTGCTTATACATTTTAGGTGCTATTATGTCCATTTTAGGTGGTAATATGTACATTTTAGATGTTAATATGTACATTTTAGGTGGTAATATGTACACAGGTGCTATTATGTCCATTTCAGGAGCTAGTGTGTACATTTTAGGTGCTAATATGTACATTTTAGCTGGTAATGTGTACATTTTAGATGTTAATGTGTACATTTTAGGTGCTCTTATGTACATTTTAGGTGATAATGTGTACATTTTAGGTGCTCATATGTACATTTTAGATGTTAATATGTACATTTTAGGTGCTCATATATACATTTTAGATGTTAATATGTACATTTTAGGTGCTCATATATACATTTTAGGTGCTATTATGTCCATTTCAGGAGCTAGTGTGTACATTTTAGGTGCTAATATGTACATTTTAGCTGGTAATGTGTACATTTTAGATGTTAATGTGTACATTTTAGATGTTAATATGTACATTTTAGGTGCTCATATATACATTTTAGGTGCTAATATGTACATTTTAGCTGGTAATGTGTACATTTTAGATGTTAATGTGTACATTTTAGATGTTAATGTGTACATTTTAGATGTTAATATGTACATTTTAGGTGCTCATATGTACATTTTAGATGCTCATATGTACATTTTAGGTGCTCATATGTACATTTTAGGTGCTCATATGTACATTTTAGGTGCTCATATGTACATTTTAGGTGCTCATATGTACATTTTAGGTGCTCATATGTACATTTTAGGTGCTCATATGTACATTTTAGGTGCTCATATGTACATTTTAGATGCTCATATGTACATTTTAGGTGCTCATATGTACATTTTAGGTGCTCATATGTACATTTTAGATGTTAATATGTACATTTTAGGTGCTCATATATACATTTTAGGTGCTCATATGTACATTTTAGGTGCTCATATGTACATTTTAGGTGCTCATATGTACATTTTAGATGTTAATATGTACATTTTAGGTGCTCATATGTACATTTTAGGTGCTCATATGTACATTTTAGATGTTAATATGTACATTTTAGGTGCTCATATATACATTTTAGGTGTTAATATGTACATTTCAGATGCTTATATGTACCACTAAGGTACCAATATGCAGCCTTTAGATATAAAAGTGTACCTTTTGAAAAGGTACAGCTCCAGTGACAGCTTTTGTACCTTTTTTATTAACCTCATCAATATGGGATATGGTGGCATTTAATGTCATTCAGATGCTATTAGACATTTTTCATTAGAATGCTTTAGTTTGAGCTATTTCACTACGTAATTTAAAGTAAACTAAAGTTTTTTCCATTAATATAAACATTTGATTTACGTTCAAGTGCGTTTTATATGTTTATTTATTTATGTTTATGGTGTTAGTGAAGCTTCCGTTAGCTACACTCTTAGAAGAAATGGTTCTATTTAGAACCAGAAATGGTTCCATCCCCCGCTTCATATATGGAACTCCAAAAGGGTTCTATATAGAACCATTTTTTTGGTAAAAGGTTCTATTGGCCAAGTACGGAACCCCAGGGTTCTATATAGAACCCAGAGGAACCCTTTTTTAAGAGGGGGTTCCAAATACGTAGCGCTGATAGAACCTTTTAAGGTTCTATATAGAACCTTTTCTTCTAAGAGTGTATATTAACCCTTCGTGCTGCTGTTGTTTGCGATTGAGCGTGTCGTGTGTGCACTACAGGACGGTACAATCAATATTTGCATGTCTTTGCTTGTCTCTTTGTTGTGTGCTGAATTATGCATGTGGACGGTTCACTTTAGTCCGGCGATGACCTCCGTCACACGAGCCGATAACCCCGCTGTTCTCCTGTGACTCTCTGATGATCGATCGGGCTGTGGAGATGTGGAGAGGTCATGTGTCCTCAGTGAAACCTTCATTATTCACTGTTGGGCTACAATGTCTTCACTTTTGGTGAAGTGTGTTGTTGGATGCAATTTTTACACTCTCATGAAAGAGTGAGTGAATGGGTGAATGTAATGAAGTTAAATGAGATGTTTGACCACGGCTGGCTGGAGATCAGTCGAATGCCTCATGTGTTGTAATTATCTGGCCGGTCAGGAAGCAGAGATAGCCGGACTCACGTTTCACAGCTGCGAGGATCTCTTCCACATCAGTTCATAGAGAAAGGGCCTTACTGTAGCTGACGTCTGCTTTGGTTTAGAAGACGACTGCAGCCGAAAATGTTATTTTTAGATGAAAAATTCATTTTTAAATAATATAATGGGTTCAATCGACATTTGTGGCATTGTTGAATACCACAAAAATAATTGCAACTTAACCCTCAGGTGCTCTTCGGTCATTTCTGACCGAAAAATTTTCTGTTTTGAATTTTTAAAAATCACAGCTTCATCGGAATGTTATGACACTTGGTGACTTTTATGGCATTATGTATGTGAATGCAAAAAAAAAATTGAGGTCATGATCTGAGCATGCTAAGTAGTCTTAAAAAAATAGTCACACTTGTTGTCTTTGGTCAAAAATGACCCCCATAGGAAATGAATGGGAAATTGACAAAAACACAAAATTTCATAATTTTTTATTTTTTTATGCCATCTAGTGGTTACACCATGATTCTACAATTTGTCTCTATACTGTAACTAGATGGTGCTAATTTTCTTCAAATTTTTTTTTTTTTTTCTGAAGGCCTAGACTCTATATTAAACTAAAATACTGCGTTAATATTTTTTTGGACAAAAAAAAAATATATATGAAAAATATATATATTTTTCCATGGCAAAAATAGACCATAAATATTGCATAAATATTAATAAATTCAATCAAATTGTTTCAAAATACTAAATTACAAAGAATAAATATTATAGAACAAAAATAAACTGCATTGGTTTTACTGGGATGGAGGAAATTTAATTGTGTCCGGAAGATAACAAGTGTGACTCCGAAACGAAGGGCACCTGAGGGTTAAATAGGCAAACTGAGGTTATGATATGAAATCAAGACACTTGTATTTAGTAAGCACTCGTTTAGAGCTGAAGATAAATTATCATTCTTATAGTTTTTTTTCAGTGTTGTGAATTTGGATATAACTTTGCACAGATAGAGGTAGTGTTTCATGAATGAAAATAATGTCATAATTTACTCACCCTGGTGTTGTACTAAATCCTTGCGCCTTTCTTTTTCGGACCGCAAGAAGAGAATAAAAAAATAAAAATGTCTCGCTCGCATTCGTCCATTTAATGACAGTGAATAGATATCTTTAAAAAAGATGCAAAAGCGAAATATATTCCGTATATTGGGGTTTGATGAAAAACAAACCAAAATGTAATGATGTGTTATGTAATGTGATATTATTCAAAAAAGAAAGAAGGGCGTACGGCACGATGATTTACGTTTCATTTTAAGATGAACTATCCCTTTAAATATTTTTAAAAGAATAAAAATGCTTATCAAGACTGCATTTACATGATAATAATAAAGTTTGAAACAGCTATTTTCTATGTGAATATATTTTAAAGGGGTGGTTGATTATGATTTCACTTTTCTAACTTTAGTTAGTGTGTAATGTTGCTGTTTGAGCGTAAACAACATCTGCAAAGTTAAAACGCTCAAAGTTTAAAGAAAAGGGAGATATTTTCTTTTAAAGAAATTGCTTTTTAAAGGCTGGTAGGAACTACATAAGCTTCCTCCTGGGTCAGTGACATCACTAACTATAACATTTGCATAAACCCCGCCCCATATTAACGCCTTTATTGATGTTAACACAGAATATGCTAATCAATGACTATAGAAGATAACTACGCATAAGCTTAATAAATTCATCAACTAACCGTTCAGAAATGTCCTGTTGCTTGTTGTCACTTCTTGGGTCTCTCCATCTTTTTCTGACTGTGGTTTGAACATAAAAGGCTAAAAGTTTTTGAAATTTTCAGTGCGTGAGGTAAAAGGACACGAGCTCTTGAAGCCCCGCCCCCTGTGTCGGGAGCAGCAGCTCATTTGCATTTAAAGGGACACACACAAAAACGGTCCGTTTTTGCTCACCTTCAAAAAGTGACAATTTGAACATGCTATAAAAATATCTATGGAGTATTTTGAGCTAAAACTTCACACACGCACTGTGGAGGACATCAGAGGCTTGTTTTACATCTTGCATTAGACCACCCCTTTAAACTCTACTTTATGAATGTTCAGCATCATTACTCCAGTCTTCAGTGTCACATGACCCTTCTGAAATCACTCTGATCTAAAGGTTGCAGACTATTGCATTTCCCCGTCTTGCTCATCACTTAACACCAACTCTATAATGTGAAATTGATGCTATAGATCTGTGCTGAACTCATGTAAGTTCAGTCTAATACTGAACGGAGGGCAAATGAAGGAGTGATGAATCGGTGTGGATGAAACGGGCTGTGAATGCGAAAGCTTCGTGCAGTAATTAGATAAATTAACCTCGGGTCAGAGAGAGACACGCAGAGCCGCTGTAAATGTTTAATGAAGCCTCCTTTGAACCCGTCCAACAAATGAGGGATCTGGGAATCGCAGATGAGCGCCGGGAAGTCTTTGATAGTGTCTGTTAGATTTTTGGGGAATTTAATATATTGGAGAAATATCTGAATTTAACCCTTTACCTGTCACCCCCCTTTTCGATATTTGACATTAAAATGCACTATACGAGAATTCAAGAATGCTTTGGAATATAGAGCTAAGTTTGGTCTTGTTTTAAAGAAAACAATCAGCAGATTATTACTAAAGTGAAAGCACTTCAAAAAAATTAAAGTATGAAAAAGTTATGGAAGTTTTAATTTACAGTAAATCAAATATACTTTATTAATAGTTTTTTTTAATATGAAATAAATATTGTACAAAATATGTTTTAAATTACTATAAAATGAAAGCTATACATCTAACCAAGTTGTGTTCCAAATTTGAAGTTGATATCACAAAAATTGAAGTTCCCGTGAGATTTTGTTTAGGCGTAGTACCAAAAATAGCCACCGGGTGCCGTTGAATTCCATTGAATTTAATTGTATGCATTCTGCCGTAACAAATTAATACATTTCTATCCAAATATCACTTCTGTCACTAAATATGGAACCTTGAGACTCAGACCTTTCAGACAATATGTGTTTTGTCAAGATTAGAAAAGGTTTTCATAATAAATTATGAAAGATGAAGCCCAAAAGGGGAGGGGCCTAATAAAAAAATACCGTTTCTATGGTAACGCAACATTTAATTTCAAAACGGTTTTCACAGGATAAATTCTGAGTTCGTAAGCTTTCAAATGACACCTAATTTATGATGATATGTGATATAATAATAATAGGGCTGTGCAAAAGTTAATTGCGATTTATCACATCCAAAATAAAAGTCTCTGTTTACATAATATATTTGTGTGTGCTGTATATAATTATTTTGTATATATAAATACACACACATGCATGTATATATTTAAGAAATATTTGCGCTTAAATTCTGTAAATATATATAAATACATAATCTATATTATATAAATATAAATATTTTATATATGAATAACACATTTTCTTAAATATATACATGCATGTGTGTGTATTTATATATACAAAATAATTATATACAGCACACACAAATATATTATGTAAACAACTTTTATTTTGGAAGCGATTAATCGCAATTAATTTTTGCACAGCCCTAAATAATAATAAAAAATTTATATTTATAAATATATATATATATATATATATATATATATATATAATATATTATACTTTTCAGGGGACTTCTTACCTTACTTGTTAAAATATAAATGTATCTTTTTTTATTAGCAAATACTAATTATGTTTTATTATGAACTTTTAGCAATAAAAACCAAAGTTTCGATTATTAAAAGTGTGTGCGTCGACTTTTTGTGACAAAGGTCAGAAACTCCTATAATGATGTCGATTTTTTTTTTTGAGGCGCTTTCTTGTCATAAATTCACATATTACTGTTCATTCATAATTTGTGACAAAAAAAAAACAGACCTAAAATATCTATTTAGGAGTCTTAGACCTTTCCAATGATATATAGTTTGTCATGACTAGATTAGGATTTAATAGTAATATAGTGAAGTAAAGTTAAACGGGCAAGTAAGGGGTTTTAGTTGTATTTTCACCTTAAAAAAATTAATTCTGTCGTTATTTAGGTGTTTTTTAATATCCTCATGCCGTTTCCAACCCATTTACTCTTATTCTTCTCTGTGAAACACAAAGGGAGAAATTTTGAAGACTTTACGCTGAATAAAAGCAGTTTGCATTGATTGTTGCTGTCAAGCTCCACAAAAGCTATCTGTGTGAGGAAAAGACTGACGTTCAGGTCTATTTATCTCATATCATTCCTTATCAATCCTTAGAAATCAAATTTGTCTGTATCTTATGACATATAAGAGGTCTTTGTACATTTACAACATCCTGCAAGTCTCACAGTTTTAAGAGCGCACCCAGAACGCATTCCTACTAAATGTCTCACTGTCCGAGTGAGGGTCAACATGACTTGTTTTTCCCCGTTTATGGAAAGACTTTGGTTCCCAGCACACATGACTAATAGAGAGGAGAATAAACAGGAACAGGGATGACCTATCCTTTCCACAGGCTGGAGAAGAGAAATCTCTGACCGCCCACTGCTTCATAATCATAATCGCAGCTCTGAGCCGGCCACGGCAGAATTAGTGATGGAGCGAGTAAGTCATTCTGCCGTGCTTTTGGGATGTTGTGCATTCATTATTTTTATTGCATTCGGGTTTTAATGATATTAAAGAGGTTTTATTATGTCACAGACAGAGATTCAGACCAAAATAGAGCCGTAAAAAACAATCTAGTGATTCCAGAATTCCAAGAGTGAAATAAAAGTGTGTAAATGTTAGGGCTGGGTATTGAGACAAATTTCACAATTCGATTCGATTTCGATTCACAAGCTTGCAATTCGATTCGATTCAATATCGATTATTATTTTGGATATCAGTTACAATAAATGGCAATTTTTCTTAAGGGAATCAAATCTCTTCACTAATGGTGTAAACTATGGGAGTCTAGTTGTAGCCTACTCTTCATTAGCCTAATATGAAGGTAAAAATGAACTGTTTTGTAGCCATAAAAACACTTAAATTACACTTTTAATTATTTTTATAATAAGAAGATTATATGAAATATACACATTTAAATGGGGGCTGTCAAAAAACTTGCAGATTTATTCAAATATGCATTAAATATTGAAGAACATTACGATTATGATGCATATGTAATATGGTGTATATATTTAGCAAAATGCTCCTCTCTAGTTATTTTTTCTAGCTGACTAACGAGTTGATGTGGGTTTTCTGAGGTAAATATGACGATACATGACATTGATTACAAGCTGTTTAACTGACGTCTCTCCACGGTTGAAACGCTGATTGAGCGAATCACTGTGACATGATACGGATTTGGATAAGTTGTACTCGATCTTTTAACACACTTTCAGATGCTCATTCATGTTTATTTGGCGCTGTATCTGGTATTATTAACCCGGAAGTGAGATCAGCGCTCCTGCTTCTCTTGAGGCGCGTCAGAGCGATCTCACGCCACAGCGCCAAAACCTTATTTATGTTTTTGAATTTCTTAAGAAAATGGCCGTAATTTGAATATTGAGACTTTGTTTCATATCAATAGTAACAAAGGACAAAGATTATTGCGATTTTTTTGGATGCGCGCAGCCGCGATACACTGTCCCATTCATTCAAATGAAACAGGATGACTAATCGATTCTTGAGATGTAAGAATCGATGCGGTTCGTAAAAATGAGAATCGATTAATATTGAGAAATCGATATTTGTTACCCAGCCCTAGTAAATGTATAGGTGTGTGTTGGAAATTAACCATTTTTTTAGTGTCACTTGGAAAGTATAATAGGTCGATTTTTCTTGTTTGTGTGCTGAAATGATCCATGTATGTCACAGATGTGCATTTTAAATCACCTTGTTTGTCCTATAGTTTCAGCCTTTTTTCTCTTAAAATGCACTGGTTGCACATTAACAAGATGTTGAGCAAAAGAACATGATGGTTTATTTGGACGTGAGCAGCATCTAGGGGTCGAGCAGATGGTCAGGGTCAACCTGTCCCGTCCAGACACAAACAAACAAAACACACACACCTGTTTCGGGAAGAGACACCCAGACCTGTGCATGTGCGCAGACACACTCCTGATAGCCATAGCTGGTTGACCGCCGCCAGTGTCGGGACTCGGCAGAGCTAGCCAGATCATTAGCGTCTCTGTGACTCGCGACCCGCCGGGGTCACTGACTCCTGACCCTTCCTTTTCCGCTTTTAATAAGGACGGGAAATCTCAAAGACAGGACTGTGCTCTGCTTCTCACGGAGAAGGTCATTATTTCTGTTACAATAATTCAGATTATCACAGAAGTACTGGGATAGTTGGGATATGAACACTGATTTATATGGTAGCGATTACAAAAGTAAAGTAAACCCGTTTTTGAAAGTAACTCGATGCTTAAAATATTGTATCTGTTACATCGTTACACCAGTAGGTGGCGACAAGTGACTGTTAAAAATGTATTTTTCATTTAATCATTCGAATGATTTGTTCAAAAATGTTGATTCATCCTGAAATGAAACAAGTGAAGTCTTTATGAGTGAGTCATTGAATCATTCACTTTTAACCGCATTAAAAATTCCAAATAATTCAAATAAAAATAAAAAGTTTCAAAACAATTTTAATAATAATAATTATTAAATAAAATATTAAATAAAATAAAAAATATATTGTAATTGGCCCTACTTAAAAAATAGGAATGAAATGTATTTTACAGTAAAAATTACAATACAATTTAAAGCCTTTATCGTTACAATTTTGATGATTATGAGTTACGGATATGAAAATCTTTTCACAATAATTTTGAATTTGGGGTTTTCTTAAGCCGTAAGCCATAATCATCAAAATATTAACACATAAAGGCTTGAAATATCTCACTTTGCATGTAATGAGTCTATATAATATATTAGTTTCAAAATAATTTAAATAATAATACTATTTTTTATTGTGATTATTATTAAATAAAAATATTAAATAAAATAAAAAAATATATTGAAATAGATCCTAAATATAAAAAAATTCTAATGAAATTTAGTTTACAGTAAAAATTACAATACAATTTAAAGCCTTTTTTGTTACAATTTTGATGATTATGATTTACAGATATGAAAATCTTTTCATAATAATTTTGAATTTGGGGTTTTCATAAGCCGTAAGCCATAATCATCACAATTATTACAAATAAAGGCTTGAAATATCTCACTTTGCATGCAATGAGTCTATATAATATATTAGTTTCAAAATAATTTAAATAATAATACTATTTTTTATTTTGATTATTATTTAATAAAAATATTAAATAAAATAAAAAAATATATTGAAATAGATCCTAAATATAAAAAAATACTAATGAAATGTATTTTACAGTAAAAATTACAATACAATTTAAAGCCTTTTTTGTTACAATTTTGATGATTATGATTTACAGATATGAAAATCTTTTCATAATAATTTTGAATTTGGGGTTTTCTTAAGCCTTAAGCCATAATCATCACAATTATTACAAATAAAGGCTTGAAATATCTCACTTTGCATGTAATGAGTCTATATAATATATTAGTTTCACCTTTTAAGTTGAATTTCTGAGATCAATGAACTTTTGTACATCACCTATATGTATATTTAAGCACTTAGCCATTTTATTTCAATATATATCATGCAGCATACCGTAGCATGTGTAAAAAAATAAAATTGCACTTTTTAAAGACTTTAAACAACAAAGTTTTAAACTTGTTGACCCTGTGTCCTCTTCACAAACACACCTGTATAGTTGATGTGGCGAGTACAAGGGTTTTTCTAATGATGGCAGCTTGCAGAATAAATCCCATGTTTCCTAAAAGACCCAAGTGTGAATTCCCGGCGTAATTACAGGACAGCGCAGGATGATATTAACTCTAGTCGTTATGATTAATGACACAGTCTGCAGTGGATAATTAATCCGCTGTATTTGCCCTTGAGGCCAGACATCTATGTGGACCATCTGCCATGACAGCGTGGATAAACTCTCCAGTAGCCTTTAGCCTTTAGCCCCAGTCAAGAGTAACTCCAACGAAAGTTACCACTGCACTTTTCCTGAGTCTGGAGAGACCGAAGACCTTGTGACTCTGTCCTAGTTTCTTACCAAACGTGCTTTGTTTAAAAGTTAGTTCATTTGGAAGCTGCGTTGGGTTTATGTAGAACATTTAACCATCCAGATGGGTGTTTTCCTGAGCGCACGGCTGTCATTATGCTTTTATAGGCCAATCTAGAAGTCAGCTTCACCCTCCATACAGATCCAACAGAAAATAATCTCAATAAAATCCAATAAAAGTACAGGTGAAACTCAAAATATAAGAATATGCTGCATAAGTTCATATATTTCAGTATTTAACTTGAGGTGAAACTATAATATATTATATAGACCCACTACATGCAAAGTGACATATTTCAAGCCTTTATTTGTTATAATTGTGATGATTATGCACTCAAAATAGGTACAAAAGTTATCACTGGGGCTGTACCTTTTCAAAAGGTAAACTTTTGTCCATTTCATGAGCTAATACGTACAGTTTAGGTGGTAATATGTACATTTTAAGTGTTAATATATACACTTTAGGTGCTAATATGTCCATTTCAGGATATGTCAATTTCATGAGCTAATATGTCCATTTTAGGTGGTAATATGTATGTTTTAGGTACTAATATGTACATTTTAAGTGTTAATATATACACTTTAGGTGCTAATATGTCAATTTCATGAGCTAATACGTACATTTTAGGTGGTAATATGTACAGTTGCGGTGCTAATATGTACATTTTAGGTGCTAATATGTACATTTCAGGATATGTCAATTTCATGAGCTAATATGTCCATTTTAGATGGTAATATGTATGTTTTAGGTAATAATATGTACATTTTAAGTGTTAATATATACACTTTAGGTGCTAATATGTACATTTTAGGTGCTAATATGTCAATTTCATGAGCTAATATGTCCTTTTTAGGTGGTAATATGTCCATTTTAGGTCCTAATATGTATCACTAAGGTACCAATATGCAACCTTTGGGTACAAAAGTGTACCTTTTGAAAAGGTACAGCCCCAGTGACAGCTTTTGTACCTTTTTTTCTGAGAGTGTGGCTTACAGCTTATGAAAATCCCAAATTCAATATTAGAGTATTGTGAAAAGGTTTGCATATCTGTAAACTATTATAACAAATAAAGGCTTGAAATATCTCATTTTGCATATAATGAGTCTATATTATATATTAGTTTCCATCTAGTGCTTCATAACTTGGCTTGAATGAAATGCTTTAATACTTTTTCATGTATTTTTAAAGATTATTTTGGCTATAAAAGAGCAGCTCACAGAACAATATTGTATCGGGGGATTTTACAGATACAAATAATATTATAATATTCCAAATACACTGTTTTGCTATTTGTGACCATGAGATTTGTACATTAAGCCACACATGAGGAGACGAGTCACTTTATGATATTATGTGGATATACTTTAATATAGTATCATCATAAATCTGTGGCCGTGAGTTTAGACTGGAGCCGACTGGATGAGCTTCAGGATCTTCGGTTCTTCTGTGGATGTTGAGACCCAGTTGTGACGCGTTCTTAAAGTTGTGTGTGTCGGGACGGGACGTTAAGTATGGGTTTAATCTTGTTCTGATTACACAGTCATTACAAGCGGGTTGGCAGCGTTGGTGAAACCAGCAACTCTCATTTCCACTAATCTGATTTAAGGCACAAATGCCAGCCATGCCAACCGGCTGCTATGGCAACAGTGCCAGCCATGCCAACCAGCTGCTATGGCAACAGTGCCAGCCATGCCAACCAGCTGCTATGGCAACAGTGCCAGCCAAGCCAACCGGCTGCTATAGCAACAGTGCCAGCCATAACAACCGGCTGCTATGGCAACAATGGCACCCATGCCAACCGGCTGCTATGGCAACAGTTCCAGACATGCCAACCGGCTGCTATGGCAACAGTGCCAGCCATAACAACCGGCTGCTATGGCAACAATGCCACCCATGCCAACCGGCTGCTATGGCAACAGTGCCAGCCATGCCAACCAGCTGCTATTGCAACAGTGCCAGCCAAGCAAACCGGCTGCTATAGCAACAGTGCCAGCCATAACAACCGGCTGCTATGGCAACAATGCCACCCATGCCAACCGGCTGCTATGGCAACAGTTCCAGACATGCCAGCCGGCTGCTATTGTAACAGTGCCAGCCATAACAACCGGTTTCTATGGCAACAATACCAAATGTAAACATAACAAAGACAGTTTGGCAGCCTTCGTTTCTAGTTCCCTGTTTTTTCTGATGCCTTTTGCACACTTTGTCAACTTGATAGAGGAGGTTTGCACGACCCACGGCGACAGTTTAAACACGCCTTAAGTCAGTGCATGTAACATAATGTAACAAGGACACTGTAAAATAAAGTGTTACCAAAACAGGTTATTTTATTTTAAAAGCAGAGCCTCTTTGTTTTGATATATTGCATGTTTAGATATTGACACAGCAAAATATTCTGGGCGGCATGACATTTTGAAATGTGAAATAAAATAAATAAATGCTGGTGCTTGCTGGTAGCTTTTTTCTAAAACGCTGGTGGGGAAAGAGTTAAGAATCATATTAAAAATATTAGTCGCACGCAATAAGCCCTGTGCTTCTGATGAATTATGAAGTCTTTTGAGTGCATTATACCCGGCCCTATATCAGGTTGCCTACTGATCCAACAGGTCATCCGAGGTCATTCCCACATGACCGACTCTCATCTGCAAGCTTGGCAATGATACCGGGTCATACCCATACCAGTGTGTATTTCTGTTATGATAGGATTTTTAAATATACCGCAATACCAGTGTATGTCGCTTAATGTGTAGGCTCAGTCAGACTCTTTTAACATCATATGACTTCGCTTAATTAATAATCAATAAGAATATTAAATATGCATACATGGGACTTGCATACTGCCACTTTTTTGTTACTTCTGTAGCAACCTGTTGCAAAAACAAACAAAAAAAATCAGTTTTTTCATATCTATATTTTTTTGTATATTATTTCTTCTTGTGAGTGTATTTTGATAATGATTCCACTGTTAATGCAGCGGACCTGTTTTTACATTTCAGTGCTGGCTGTATATTCTCTATATTTCAGGTAAAACTCAAAAAAATTAGTCTAGAATATCATGCAAAAGTTCATTTATTTCAGTAATTCAACTTAAAAGCTGAAACTAATATATTATATAGACTCATTACATGCAAAGTGAGATATTTCAAGCCTTCATTTGTTATAATTTTGATGATTAGGGCTTACACATATATCACAATATTCTGATTTTGAATTTGGGGCTTTCATAAGCTGTAAGCCATAATCGTAAAACAAATAAAGGCTTGAAATATCTCACTTTGCATGTAATGAGTCTATATAATATATTAGTTTCACTTATTAAGTTGAATTACTGAAATAAATGAACTTTTGCACCATATTCAAATTTTTTGAGTTTCACCTGTATAAGTGTGTACGTGACGCATAAAAATACCATCTTAAGTAACGTTGGGATCGCGGTGGAATACGGCAAACGTAAAATAGGACAGTATCTCCTCTCGTATTGTGAATAAGAAATCTGCAGTTGCCTTGATGAATTTATTGGCTGAATGTGCTTTATTATGAACAAACTAATTGAAAAGTAGTGACAATAGTTTAGAGAACCTCAAATGCGTCACATTTAACGTCGTTTTGCTTTAATAATAAAACAAATGTTGGTTAGCTTGAGACAGCATGGCGTTTAAAAGGATTACGGAGATTTGCCGTGTTCACGTAGCTCTCAGAAGTCCCCGTTCAGGCTCTTGACCTCTCGACCTCTGGTCTTGCGCTACGGCGGGATAAAAGCTTCAGCAAATGCGTTTCCGTCGGCACTCGGATTAAGGAGCTGTTTGGAATTCCTAACGCGGCATTCCTCCTTTTCTTCCCCTCCCTTCTTCTCTCTTACACATTCTCGCCGGCACTCCCACGTTCTCCAGTGCTTCTCCGTCTTTCCTCCAGTGATTTATCAGTGATGCTGTGCATTATAATGCGCTCCGGCTTCACCTCTGCTCTTGAATGAACAGACCCGCGGACCGCTACACTCTCAGTAAAAAAAGGTACAAAAGCTGTCACTGGGGCTGTACCTTTTCAAAAGCTAGGCTTTTGTACCCAAAGGCTGCATATTGGTCCCTTAGTGATACATATTACCACCTAAAATTTACATATTAGCTCATGAAATGGACATATTAGCACCTAAAATGTAGATATTAGCACCTAAAATGTAAATATTAGGACCTAAAATGCACATATTAGTACCTAAAATGTACACATCACCACCTAAAAACTACATATTAGCACCTAAAATGCACATATTAGTACCTAAAATATACACATTATCACCTAAAAACTACATATTAGCAACTAAAATGTACATATTAGGACCTAAAATGCACATATTAGTACCTAAAATGTACATATTACCACCTAAAAACTACATATTAGGACCTAAAACGGACATGTTAGCTCCTGAAATGGACATATTAGCACCTAAAATGTACATATTAGTACCTAAAATGTACATATTACCACATAAAAACGACATATTAGGACCTAAAATGGACATGTTAGCTCCTGAAATGGACATATTAGCACCTAAAATGTACATATTAGGACCTAAAATGCACATATTACCACCTAAAAACTACATATTAGAACCTAAGATGGACATATTAGCTCCTGAAATGGACATATTAGCTCCTGAAATGGACATATTAGCACCTAAAATGTACATATTACCACCTAAGATGCACATATTAGTACCAAAAATCTACATATTACCACCTAAAAACTACATGTTAGGACCTAAAATTGACATATTAGCTTCTGAAATGGACATATTAGCACCTAAAATGGACAAAAGTTTACCTTTTGAAAAGGTACAGCCCCAGTGACAGCTTTTGTACCTTTTTTTCTGAGAGTGTAGACACTGGCGTAGTGCTGGGCGGGATGAGCAAACATTTATATCACAGCGTTTTTTTGTTTTTTTTCAAAATTACACCGGTTTCACAGTATATGGCGTTTTTATTTGGATTTTTTCAAGCATGATTTTGGGTGTTAAACACATTTTCTACTGATTGAGAGTAGAGGCCGACCGATAAAGGATTTTGAAGGCCGATACCGATACAAATATTTGCTGGTTTTAAAATCCGATATATATATTTTTTTTCCGAAACGCGCAAACAAAAAATGAACAGATTTCCCTAACTTTATGTTTTACCTATAAAGAAACTTCAACTCCAACACTCGTGACATGGTTCAAGCGTGTTTCGTCCATTTTTATTTTATTTTTTAAATATGAATTTATCAGCCATTATAACTGCCGATACCGATAGTTTGGAAAATGCCTAATATCGGCCGATAATATCGGTCTGGCTCTACTTTTATACTTTCAAAATCTCATATCAATCTCAACCAGCCGAATAATACAAGGATAGACATGAATCTGTTTTAATTCTTTCAAATAAATACTATAAAATTGCACGAATTATCCTTAAACTGACCAAGGAGGAGGTTACATTATAAAAACATACTTTTTAACATCAGACAATACATTTTGATGTTAAACCCACTATTGTTTTATGTCTGATCTCATGACATTACATATTTTACAATAATTCATACGAATTTATACGAGTGCGGTCGTATGATTTAGACACCTCATAAAATGCCCACGATTCGCTGTGAGATCGGATTGATCTATACACAGTATTTACCTCAATTACATCAGAAGTAACTTACAGATAAATGAAGAGTAATCCTTTTCAGTAATACTTTTCATTTTCGAGGGAAAAGTAATTAAATTACTGTAGCTAATTACTTAGTAATTAGTTACACCCAACACTGATCGGATTTTAAAACCAACAAATATTTGTATCGGTATCTTCAAAATGCTTTATCGGTCTGGCTCTACAATACACTGATAAATAGCTACGTAAAGGCTGTAGTTTCAGGTTTCAGAAGGCACAACAAAGCAAAGATATCTGGGATTTATTTTCAGTTTCAGAAGCTTGTACCTCAACGCTTGACACACAAACCTCAAAAACGGCGAGTAGAAATCCTATAACCGCATAATTTATTCATGCTGCAATGCAAGACATGCAGGAAAACTCTCAAACCCTTCAGCAGTGGGTTGAAAAACTCATTTCTGTTGCTTTTTTGTCCCTTAAACTGGAAAATGTAGTTGTGTTTTTTCCAGTGCATGTGTGTTTTCAGGCCATCTGTGTGAGATGTGATGAGCACTGACTGATTTTCCATGTGAATAGGATGTGCACCTCCTGTTTTCTCGTGCCAGGATGTTTTCGGGACGGTTCTTAATATACTCTTCCTCCTTTTCCTCGTCAGGTACGACTATAAAGAAATGCTGCATAACTCCACGTTCTGTCTCGTGCCGAGAGGACGGCGCCTGGGCTCTTTCCGCTTCCTGGAGGCTCTGCAGGTATACTCACTGTTTTGGGTTTATCATGGAATATTGCAGTATTTATTCTAAAAATGACAGTTTCTTCCTATTGAGATGCTAGTTTAACCCTTTAGGTGTCACCCCCCTAAAAAATGCTGGTTTGATTTAACCCAATATTGGGTCAAAAATGGACAAACCCAAACGTGTGATTAAAAATGTCATTTAAAAATTTAACCTAAAGGCTGGTTTTGTCCATATTTGACCCAAATTTGGGTTAAAACAACACCCCATTTTTTAGTGTGTATATGAAAATGCACATTCCGAACTTAAATGGTTTTTATTCAAGAATGCGTTGCAATATAGACTTAAGATTGGCAGTTGTTTGTATAAGTGAAACAATTTTTTTGTAATAATGAAAATTAAAAAAATTAATTATTCATATTTTATATGAAATAATTTTTTTCAAAACCTTAATAATATAAAATATTATTAAAACAATAATATATAAAAAACAATAATATAAAATATTATTCATATTTTATATAAAATAATTTTTTTCAAAAATGTTTTTTGAATTTTTTAAATAGACTCTAAAACTGCAAAAAAATCAAAGTCAAAAATCTGAACAACTTGTGTTTCAAATTATAGTTTTATATATATATATATATATATATATATATATATATATATATATAATTAGCTTTCAGTGTGTGTATGTGTGGGTGCAGTACCGAACGCTTCCACTAGGGCGCCAGCGCCACCATTTCTAAATGTGTTTGAGTGATATGAACCGTCCTTTTCACAATTTTCATACAATTTATGAAGTAGACATCCTATTTAGAAGTAATATGAGAAGTTTGGCAGGTTTTAATATAAATTCAACCTATTAGAAAAATAAAAATTGCATGCATGTGCATTAGCTCGCTACCACATCACAAATGGTGAATCATACAAAAAAAAAAACATTTTCAGACCTTTTTTCTAAAATAATTGAATGGATGCTGTCTTTTCAACTCTTGGCATGAAAACAAACATGATCTTTTTTTCATGATTTTTCATGTTCATCGCAATTTCAAAATAAAGGTCTGAACACGCCTCAGGAGTGTGAAAATATTCTTGTTACAAATTGATAAATCATGACTCCTCTGTAATTTATGTTGAGAATCAGTCACCAAATATGGAAACTAGAGATTGTGAGCTTTCAAATGATATATAGTTTGTCAGTTTAGTATAGGATATTACTGTTTTAAAAATATAAAGGGCCGGTGACACTTGAGGGAAAAGGCTTCATCTACATTCATTCATGCAGACATTCATACAAACATATTAGTTTTAATTCTCCGTTTCTAAACTGAAACGCAGTAGTGTGGATGGGGCTCAGTGTGGACTGGAGACCAAAACAGGAGAGAGAGAGAGAAAATACACCTTTATCCGTAACCGGCCCTATTCTGTGAAGCTCATGCCTGTGTAATAGCCATTGTGTGGCTGTGCTCTTTCAGGTTGTCTGGCGTTGTGCAGATATGAGGCTTAACAGGCCATTATATATTGTGTTTTGAATTGTGTGGGAGTTTAGGGTTGCCTGGCGGAGGGTTTTGATGCCCGTGTGTGTGTGTGACGCCGGCTTTAGCTCTCGGTATTGGTCTGTATGTATTTCAGCAGATTGAAGCGCTGGTTAATGACACTGCAAGGATTAGTCCATAACAGCAGGATGATATTAGAGATGAAGGAGGTCAGATGAGGAGCAGATTAACAGATTAAGGACAGGACAACAGGCCTGTGCAAAATACATACGCGGTTATGATGGGAAACGCTGGATTTTGTCTTATTGTCTGAGAATGATGTTATGTTAATACCCTGAATATAAACCCGAGAGTTGAATATTACCACTTT